>CAUYUJ010007191.1:147500-150000 GCA_963575745.1 Prorocentrum cordatum | reverse complement strand
CAGGATTGCCCAAGAGAGCCCCGAGAGAGCTCAGAGACTGACCGAAACAGCTCCCAGACCGCCCCAGAGAGCTCCAAGAAAACCCAAGGACGCCCCCATGCGGCCCAAGATGGCCTCCCGACGGCCCCCGCGCACCTGCAGACAACGAAGCGGGGCCCCCCTGGAGAACATCCAGGAGCAACACCAAGTTCTTTCCCTGAGGTTTGGGAAACCCGTTCGTTACCAGCCTGGAACATGTCCCTATCCCTATGCTGGGCACCTTCTCGTCACGATGCCAATCTTAGGGATGCCCTTTTTTTTGTGAGGGCGCATCCCTAAGATTGTCATCGCCTTCTGGCGTGTCAGTCTTAGGGATAGGGGCACGTCCGAGGCTGGCAAGGTCGTGCACGTGCCCGTGGTTCTGCCCTCGAGGCGCCCAGGACCGCCCAGGAGGCCCCCGATGCCCACCGAGCAGGGAGGGCCCCAAGACGGCCCAACGGGGCCCCAGGCCGGCCCGCGTGGTTCCCCAGACGGTGCAAGAGGCCGCCAAGATAGCCCCAAAACGAGCCCCACTTCGTTGTCTAGGTGCTTGCACTGGGAACTGCACGGAGGATAGCGTCAGGGGGAGTGCGCAGGGGAGAAAAGAAAAGATAGCCCCAAAACGAGCCCAGGGTGGCCCAGGAATGCTCAGTGTTGGCCCCAAGGCGCCCTCCGAACGTCCCGTCCCCCCCCTCCAAAAAAGAACAGCTCCAAGGATCGCCCAGGCGGCTCCAGGAGGCCTGGGAATGCGAGCCCAAGACGCCCCAAAGAGGGTCCCGAGAAGGCCCAACCGACTCCCAAGGGGCCTTCGAGAGCCATCCTAAGAGGCATTCCCTCACGAGGCCCCAATCGACCTCCAGGAGGTCCTCCAGCCCTCCCGTCTCCTTCCTCCTCGGCTCTCCCTTCTCGCTCCTCTCTTCTCGGTGGTCGCTCCTCTCCCTTCTGACGCTTCGCTGGTCGCTCCTAACTTTTCCCCTCTCCCCCCTCGATCTCCTCGATCCGGACTCATCGCTCATCGGTCCTCCCATGGCCCCATGGCAGCAGGCTTTGTGATGAAGCCGAGGTAATTAGCGAGACTCAGCACCCTGCAGCATCATGCAGCAGCAGCGGGCGGTAACAGCATGCAGCACGAAGCAGCCAGCAGCAGCGGCAGCACGCAGCAACCGCAAGCAGCAGCACCATGCGGCGGGCAGCGGCACGCACCAAGCACAACTGGCCATCAACAGCACATGGCAGCCACGAGCAGCAACGACACACAGCCCAAGAGCACGCCACAGCGGCGGAATGCCAGGGTCGGGCCCCAAGTATCATTTCCGCCTCTCGGCTGCCTGCCCACCGACACATGACCCGTCCTGCAGATGTTGATTGACGCAGTTCACGGGCTGTTTCCAGTCAGCTACAATGCTGGGATTAGCGCGTGCGAGAAGGGCGAGCAGTGGCAGCGGGCTCTGGCGCTGCTGAGCGAGATGCGGGAGACGGAGCTAGAGCCCGACATCATCTACAGGCTACAGGGATCAGTGCGTGTGAGACGGGCGAGCGGGACGAGATCATCGCGCGTCTCTGGGCCCCAGCGGGTCCTGCGATAGCCCCAAGACGGCCGCAGACAGCCCCAGGACAGCTCTGCATGCGCTCAAGAGGGCGGCAGATCGGCCCAAGAGGACCCGAAGCGAGGCCCACGGCGGCCCAAGAAGACCGGCCACGAGGCTCCAGAGACGGCCCACGAGGACGCCGATGACGGCCCCACGATGCCAAACATCTAGCAACAAAAAAAACAACGCGTTGCAAGTTTTCCACCGTGTGTCCAAGAAAGGCCACTTCGAGGATGACTGCCGAGGATGACGGCCGAAGAGCCACCCAAGACAGTCCCATGAGCAGCCAGAGACGGCCCAAGACGGTCTCGAAACGGTCTCGGACGGACCCCCTAAGCGGCCGCAGAGGCAATTCCGAAGGGCGGTCAGACAAAGGTCACCAGAGGCTTCTGGGTGACTTCTTGCTGGGCGAGGGCACGAGAGTTTTCCCGACGAGCCTACGCTCACCTGCAGGCTCCTCGGGGAGCCGCTTCGGGATTCCTGCTCGTGTTGATAGCCTTTCGGCGGCACCTCCGCCGCTTCACGAAGAGTTCCTTCCGAAAGATTGCGTGGACGGCGCCCATAGGTCAGCCTAAGTCAGCTACAACGCTGGGATCAGCGCGTGCGAAAAGGGCGAGCAGTGGCAGCGGGCTCTGGCGATGCTCAGCGAGATGTGGGAAGCGAATCTGAAGCTGGACATCATCTGTACTACAACTTCGGTCACGGCGCGTGCGAAACTGGCGAGCCGGGCGAGATCTTGGCGCGCCTCGGGGCGCTCCACGACGGCTCCAGAGGGTCCCCCGACGGCCCCAAGACGGCCTCGGACGACCCCAGTACAGCGCGCAAGAGGGCTGCAGGGCGGCTCAAGAAGACCCGAAGCGAGCTCCACGGCGGCCCCAGAGGGCCCGAGGCGA
>CAUYUJ010007191.1:80000-145000 GCA_963575745.1 Prorocentrum cordatum | reverse complement strand
GGCGGTTTCGCCTGAGACATCCTCCCAAAATCCAGCCCCGACGTACCTTCTGGTACCCCAGACCCCGCCTCGGAGCCTCCTGGGGGCCTCCTGGAATCTCCTGGGGCCTCCTGGGGCTTTCTGTACCTTCTGGTGCCCCAGACCCCGCCTCGGAGCCTCCTGGGGGTCTCCTGGAACCTCCTGGGGCCTCCTGGGGCCTCCTGCGGCCTCCTGGAGCCTCTTGGGGCCTCCTGGAGCCTCCTGGGGTCTCCTGGGCCTCCTGAGGCCGCCTGGGGCCTCCTGGGGCCTCCTGGGGCCTCAGAACTACATGCACAAACAGAGACACAAATCACACCCAACACATCACACGCTAGACAAACATAACACACATACAACACTTACAACGCACAGAAAACACGCACAACACAGAGCACACATCACACACACACACAACACTCACAATCCCGGGGCCTCCTGGAGCCTCTTCCGGTATCCAAGTCGGGCCTCCTGAGGTTTCCTGGGGGGCCCTGGTACACACATCGCAAGGTGTGGCAACCCCACTTGCGCTCGAGTGCGACCTCGATCTTAGATTCTTCTGCGTTCACCTCCTGCCTCTTCTCCTTCTTTTAGGCACGCCCTGGCGGTTCCGCCTCAGCTTCCCCTTCTCCATCTCCGATCCTGCAGTCATGGTGTCTTCCTGCTTCAAACGCCCTTTCCATTTTTTTGTATGAGCCTGGGCACACACGTGCCACTTGTATTATCAGTATTCCTCTGTAGCTTATGTTTCTTCTCCTTCTCGCTTTCCCTTCACTCACCCTTTCCTGCTCTCCCCCCTGCACGCACCAGTGCGTCTCGGCTCCCTCTGGGGTCCAGCCTGCTCGTCCAACCACTCGGGTCCTCCCCCTCCTCCCCTCCTCCCCCTCCTCCTGCTGCTCTCAGACCTTCCCGCAGCAACGCTCGACCAAACCCTTCCCTCGTGGCGCCCACCACGGCCAGAACAGGAGAGGGCTTCGCCCTGGCCGCTGGCTTCGCCCTTCCGGCCGGAATCCCCCACCGGTTCACACCAATCCCTCCTGCCGGGGGCGGCCAAGAGGGGGGGATGACTAGGGGTGGTATCTCCCCAGATTTCATGGCGCCTGGTGTCTTATTTCAGTGAGTCCCTGGCCCCACCCCCCGTGGGCCGCGCACGTGCCGCCAGCCATGGTATGCGCCCCCCCCCCCCCCCTCTGGGACACCCCCCTCTTGGCCGCCCCCGATCCTATGATGCAGGAGCCCGCGCGCGCGCCAGAAGCTGCGGTGCACCAAGTGCGCTGCTCGCCCCCGCGAAGCCCTGGGGGGCCGAAAGGCGCTCCTGGGGCAGCTTGGACAGTCCTTGCGGGCCTCGGGCCACGCTCTTTTTCCCAACCATCCTGTGGTGTTGGGTCCTCGTTTTGAAGAGACGGTGCCCCGCGTTCCCTCCTCCTCCTCCCGCTGCCCCCTCCCTCCTGCCATCATCATCATCGTCATCATCATCATCGTCATCATCAACATCACCATGATATTCGGCGTCATCATCAGCATCACCCTCCGCATGTCTCTATTTCGGCACACCAATCACACGGTTCGTGGCCCCATAGGGAGCTCCACCGAAGCCCCCAGTGGCAGGGTTCGCATGGCGACCCCGCCTCATTTTGGTGCACCCCTCACACGGTTCGTGGCCCTATAGGGAGCTCCACCGAAGGCCCCAGTGGCAGGGTTCGCATGGCGACCCCGCCCATTTTGGCGCACCCCTCACGAGGATCGTGGCGCCATAGAAGGGCAGGGTTCGCATGGCGGCCCCGTCTCACGCACCCCTCACACGGTTCGTGGCCCCATAGGGAGCTCCACCGAAGGCCCCAGTGGCAGGGTTCGCATGGCGGCCCCGCCCCATTTTGGCGCACCCCTCACACGGTTCGTGGCCCCATAGGGAGCTCCACCGAAGGCCCCAGTGGCAGGGTTCGCATGGCGGCCCCGCCCCATTTTGGCGCACCCCTCACACGGTTCGTGGCCCCATAGGGAGCTCCACTAAAGGCTTCAGTGGCAGGGTTCGCATGGCGGCCCCGCCCCATTTTGGCGCACCCCTCACACGGTTCGTGGCCCCATAGGGAGCTCCACCGAAGGCCCCAGTGGCAGGGTTCGCATGGCGGCCCCGCCCCATTTTGGCGCACCCCTCACACGGTTCGTGGCCCCATAGGGAGCTCCACCGAAGGCCCCAGTGGCAGGGTTCGCATGGCGGCCCCGCCCATTTTGGCGCACCCCTCACACGGTTCGTTGCCCCATAGGGAGCCCCACCGAAGGCCCCAGTGGCAGGGTTCGCATGGCGGCCCCGCCCATTTTGGCGCACCCCTCACACGGTTCGTGGCCCCATAGGGAGCTCCACCGAAGGCCTCAGTGGCAGGGTTCGCATGGCGGCCCCGCCTCATTTTGGCGCACCCCTCACACGGTTCGTGGCCCCATAGGGAGCTCCACCGAAGGCCCCAGTGGCAGGGTTCGCATGGCGGCCCCGCCCATTTTGGCGCACCCCTCACACGGTTCGTGGCCCCATAGGGAGCTCCACCGAAGGCCCCAGTGGCAGGGTTCGCATGGCGGCCCCGCCTCATTTTGGCGCACCCCTCACACGGTTCGTGGCCCCATAGGGAGCTCCACCGAAGGCCCCAGTGGCAGGGTTCGCATGGCGGCCCCGCCTCATTTTGGCGCACCCCTCACACGGTTCGTGGCCCCATAGGGAGCTCCACCGAAGGCCCCAGTGGCAGGGTTCGCATGGCGGCCCCGCCCCATATTGGCGCACCCCTCACACGGTTCGTGGCCCCGCAGGGACATAGAGAGCTCCACCGAAGGCCTCAGTGGCAGGGTTCGCATGGCGGCCCCGCCCCAGTGTCGCCGGCCCCGCCCCATATTGGCGCACCCCTCACACGGTTCGTGGCCAGGGACATAGAGAGCTCCACCGAAGGCCTCAGTGGCAGGGTTCGCATGGCGGCCCCGCCCCAGTGTGCGCACCCCTCACACGGTTCGTGGCCACATTGGGAATTCTTTTTGCTTCGTCCCACCTGCCCTGCGGTATTCACGTTTGCATATGGTTGGGTCCTTCGCCAGGATAATTTATACGGCCCAACAGAGCCCAAAGACGGCCGAAGAGACGCCCAAATCGGCCTCAGTTAGGTACTCCAGATTTCGTAATAAAGGGAGGGGGGTCTCATTTCGGGGAGGGTCTTTTCCAGGCTATCTTGGAGGGCCTGGGGGGGTCTGGGGACGATGTTTTGGAGGGTTCTCCCACGGGGGGGGGGTCTAAAACTTTTCGTCTGGGAGGGTTGAGACCCCCTCCCTTTTATTACGAAATCTGTGGTAGACGACTTCTCAGGAAGCCCCCAAAGACGCCCCCAGAGAGGCCCAAAACGGCCTCCCAAGACAGCCCCCGAATGCCCCAATCGCCCCAAGTCCTTAGGGAAGTTTTTTACCTAACAGCGAAGACTGATAGGTTTCTAGTAGGGTCAAAAGAGAGCATCATGACTCCACAGGGGGGTCCGGGCGGCATCCGGGGAGCTGGGTCCGAACTCGTTTTTCGCAAACAGTCACACACTTCGTGCCCTTCGACCTCCCAGAACTCCACTCCCGGGCCACATTTTGAATGCCCGGAGCCAACTGTAGGCCACTTCGTGCTCTTCGACTTCCCAGAACTCCATTCCCGGGCCACATTTTGAATGCCCGGAGCCAACTGTAGGCCACTTCGTGCTCTTCGAGTTCCCAGAACTCCATTCCCGGCCACATTTTGAATGCCGGAGCCAACTGTAGGCCACGTGAAGAGCGAATGTTCCCAGAGGCGCTGGAGGGGCTTTTGAATGCTGAGGCAGGCTGAGGCTGAGGCTGAGGCAGGCTGAGGCTGAGGCCGAGGCTGAAGGCAGACTGAGGCTGAGGCTGAAGCAGGCTGAGGCTGAGGCTGAGGCAGGCTGAGGCTGAGGCTGAGGCAGGCTGATGCTGAGGCAGGCTGAGGCTGAGGCTGAGGCTGATGCAGGCTGAGGCTGAGGCAGGCTGAGGCTGAGGCCGAGGCTGAAGGCAGACTGAGGCTGAGGCTGAAGCAGGCTGAGGCTGAGGCTGAGGCAGGCTGAGGCTGAGGCTGAGGCAGGCTGAGGCTGAGGCTGAGGCTGAGGCTGAGGCTGAGGCTGAGGCTGAGGCTGAGGCTGAGGCTGAGGCAGGCTGAGGCTGAGGCTGAGGCAGGCTGAGGCTGAGGCTGAGGCTGAGGCAGGCTGATGCTGAGGCAGGCTGAGGCTGAGGAGGCTGAGGCTGAGGCTGAGGCTGAGGCTGAGGCTGAGGCTGAAGGCAGACTGAGGCTGAGGCTGAGGCTGAGGCTGAGGCTGAGGCTGAGGCTGAGGCAGGCTGAGGCTGAGGCTGAGGCTGAGGCTGAGGCTGAGGCTGAGGCTGAGGCTGAGGCAGGCTGAGGCTGAGGCAGGCTGAGGCTGAGGCAGGCTGAGGCTGAGGCTGAGGCTGAGGCTGAGGCTGAGGCTGAGGCAGGCTGAGGCTGAGGCTGAGGCTGAGGCTGAGGCTGAGGCTGAGGCTGAGGCTGCTGAGGCTGAGGTGTGACTGTGCTGACTTTGCTGACTGCGACTGACTGCGACTTTCATCGCGACTGCGACTGCGACTGCGAGAACAGCAGAATTCTACAACTGGATTCTCATGTGAATCTTAAGGGGAATGCTTCCAGATATGCTCCTACACATCGCTGTTAGGTTGCTTTGCCGGGATAATATTTTGAGGATGTTCGCTGTTGTTGGCCTTCACGGCGTTCCTGCACGCACTATATGTGCCACACATTCCCCCAAGACGGCCTCAAAGGTCCCCATGAGAGCCCCACGGCGGCTCAAGACGGTCCCAGTACGTCCCCAGAGGCGCCCAAGAAGGCCCACGAGGATTCCAAAACAGCTCCACGAGCGGCACAGGACGGCCCAAGACGGCCCCCGAACGGCCCCGGAGGCGCCCCAGAGAGCCCCAGACGGCAAAAGACGGCCCAAGCAGCACCCCATGAGGGCCCCAATTGGGCCGAAAGAGGCCCGAAGAAGCCCCCAGGCAGCTTCCAAGCGACCCCATCGAGAGGCCCAATCAGGCCCCAAAAGAGGGCCCCGACAGGCATCGAGACCCCTCCCAGCCCGCTTCGAAATGGCTTCCAAGGGAAGAGATCCCTGGAGCGCTCCGGGACCGCGCCGGCCACCCAGGAGAGCCCGATGGGTGATCCGAGAGGAGACCCGTTGTTCGGCCGCGGGCCCCCCCCCCCCAAAAGATTCCCCCAGGACAATCTCAGAGGCACCCGTCAGAGCCCCCAGACGGCCCAGGACGGCCCAATAGGCGCCCAAGACGCCCCAAGAGGGCCCCAAGATTCGAATTGACACTTCGCGCCCTGCGCCCTAGGATCACCCGAGACCACCAGCAGGCCCCCCAGAGAAGCCCCAGGAGGCCCCCAGAGCGCCCGAATCGGGCACCAAAGAGGGCCCCGGGCCCCGAGAGGCTCCGAGACACCCCAAACGACCGCCTCGAGAAGGCTCTCGAGGGAAGCTCCTTCTGGGAGCTCTGTGGCCGCGCTGCGCCTGCCACCCAAGGGAGCCCCCATGAGAGCGAAGGAGGCCAGATGTTCGGCCGCACGCGCGCCGAGGCCACGGTGACATCCGCGTGCTGGCTGGCTTCTTCTCGTGCCCCCCTTCACGCCCCTTTTGCTCCTCGCTCCACGCGCCTCGCGCCTCGCTGGCCCCCGCTCTCTCGCCTCGCTCCCTCGCCTCCCTCGCTTCGCTTCTTGCCCCTCCGTGCTCAATCGCCCTCGCTGCTTCCACCTCTCCCCTGGTCGTCCTCGCTGCTTCCGCCTCTCCCCTGGCCCCCCGCTGCTCTCTCCTGGCTATACTGGCGCCTGCGCCCCCTCTCTTTGTTGGCTCTCCTTTTTATCCCTCCTCGCCTTTTTTTTTTGTTTCTCTCTCTCTCTCTCTGTCTCTCCTCGGCCGATGCTCCTCGCTTCTCGCGCCGTGCTCCTCGCTGAACCCTCCTCGCTTCTTCCCCCCACCTCCTCCCCCTCGACACTGACCCGCGCTCGTTCCCCTCGCTCCTCGCCCCACTCACGCGCTGCAGGTCGCGCCATCCGGCAAGTGCACCAAGAAGCAGCACTCTGCAGCCTCAAGCAGCAGCAGCGAACAGCAGCAGTCCGCAGCAGTCAACGGCAGCACAGCAAAAGCGAGCAGCACCAGCAACACGTCGCGGGCAGCAGCAGCAGCAGCAGCAGCAGCAGCAGCAGAGGCGAAGTTCGGGCCCAACGCCATCACGAAAGCCTTCGGCAACATCTCTGCCCTGCCCCAACGTGCCATCTCAGACTTGCTTCGTGGCTGGCAGGCCACGGGCCAGCCCTAGCCATCATCTCTCCTATCATGCAGCGTTCACCGCCCGCCAAATGGGCCGAGCATTGGGCCACCGGCGCGGCCCTGGGCCGCCACCGGCGCGGCCCTGGGCCGTGGACAGGCACCCTGCCATCGGCCCGGCCCCGGGGCCCCGGCGCGCTTGAAGACGGCCTAAGACGGTCTAAGAGGGCCTCCGAGACGGGCCCCGAGCGCTCGAAGACGCCCGCGATAGCCACCAGACGGCCCCAGAGGCTTCCAACATGCTCCACGTGGGCTCCAGAGAGAGCTCCCCGGAAAGCCCGAACAAGGAAACATCGTCCCAATACCGAGGGAACACGTACATTTCGGGAGTTCCCGTGCTTTTCGTCTTCGCAGCGTCCAAGGCGGCCACACAGGCCCTCAAGATCGTCCCAAGACGCTTCAGGAGGCTACCAGCAGGGCCCCAAGACGGCTCAACACTGCGTCAGGACGGCTCCTCAGGCGCCTGTGGCGGCCCCAAGCGGGGGCCAGGACAGGCTGGGAGCGCTCCCGAGGGGCCCCAGGGGCCCCGTCGCGCTTCCTTCCAGGATGGCTTCAGAGCGCTCCGAGCTGCCCCCGGAGGCCTCCAAGAGGGCCCGAAGACGGCCGAAGACGGTCCAAGAGGGCCTCCGAGACAGACCCCGAGCGCTCGATGACGCCCAAGACAGCCGCCCGACGGCCGAAGAGCCCGAACAAGGAAAAATCGTTTCCGCCCCTGGGCACAACGCACACTTCGGGAGTTCCCGTGCCGAAAGCCTCCATTGGGAGTCCGAGTGAGCGGCCCAAGAGTATTGCATGGTCGTGTCGTGCTCCTGGGCCCCCTCTTGGAGCCCTTCTGAGGCTCACCTGGGCCTCTCTGGGGCCGCTCAGTGGCCTCTTCTGGGACCCTGAAGGAGCTCCCGAGAGCGACCCAAGAGGGCCCCAAGAAGACCCCAAGAGCGGCCTAAGAGTATGGCACGGCCGCGCAGTACTCCTGGGGCCCTCCTTGGAGCCCTCCTGAGGCTCACGTGGGCCGCTCTGGGGTCGCTCACTGGCCCCTCTGAAGCCTTGAAGGAGGCTCAAAGAGGGCGCCAAAGGGGCCCCAAGAAGACCCCAAGAGCGGCCCAAGAGTATGGCGTATGGCATGGACGTGCAGTATTCCTGGGCCCCCCCTTGGAACCCTCGTGAGGCTCACGTGGGCCGCTCTGGGGCCGCTCATTAGCCCCTCTGGGACCCTGAAAGAGGCCCCAAGGGAGCCCCTGCTGCTTCTCCTCCTCCTCCTCCTCCTCCTCCTCCTCCTCCTCCTCCTCCTCCTCCTCCTCCGCCTGGTCCTCCTCCGTGTTTTCTGCTCACAGTGTCGTCGATTTTCCCCCCTCGCGCCCGTTGGCCAGGCGGGACGGGCGGAAGTGCTGCCTGGCGCCCCCCCCTTGCTCAGCGAGATGTGGGAGGCGAGCGCAAATCACTTGCCAACTCGTGGCAGCATCTCGTGAGCGAAGCCCACAGGCCAAGCACGGGTCCACCCCAGTCAGCTACAACGCTGGGATCAGCGCCTGCGAGAAGGGCAAGCAGTGGCAGCAGGCCCTGGCGCTGCTGGGTGAGCTTTGGGCGGTGAAGCTGGAGCCCACCGTCACCTTTCCACTACAGTGCCGTTTTTAATACGTGCTCCGCGTGCGGATCTAAGAATGCAGGGATTTTGTATCAAAATCATCTATGAGTTCATGCATACATTTATTCATAAACTAGTCATGTCTTAAAAATCCCACATTCTTTAAAAACAAATCCCATGTATTGAAAACTGCCCTGCACACTGCAGGGCCCCGCGCGTGCGGGAACAGCGCTGTCCAGGTGTCTCCCCCAGGGCGCGGAAGGCCCCCAGCTGCGACCTCAGAGCCCCCATACGCTCCCCAGACGCCCGCGCCCCGATGCCTGTGGCGGCCAAGAAGGTCCCAAGACGCTTCCGAGATGGTCTGAGAGGATTCCGAGACGGTCCGAAAGCGTTCCAAGACGTCCGAGACGTCCTCCATGCGACCCCCGAGGCTCTCGAGGCTTCAAGAGGGCTCCGAAAAGAGTCCCCAGACAGTCCCAAGAAGTAAACATCGTCAACTACATTTGGGGAAGCGTGCCTTGGCGCCTTGGCATTATCGTCTTTTTCGTTGTCGAAGTGTCCAACACGGCCATACCGGCCCCAAAGATCGCACGAACACGCCTCAGAAGTCCCCCCTTAAGGCCTCCGGACAGCTCAAAACGGCCCCAGGACGGCGCAAGATGCCCCCTACACGGCCCAAGACGGCCCCAGGAGAGCCCCAGGAGGGCCCCAAAAGGGGGAAGTCGACATGCCATTTCGATCCCTCCGCCCCCAGATGACCCCCCGAGACCGCCAGCAGGCCCCCGAGAGGAACCCCCAGGAGCCCTATAGGAGTCCAGCAAGAGGTCCACGTCAAGCCCCAAGAGGCCCCCACGAGGGCCCCGGGGAGGCCCCCGAGACTCCCCCAGACTACAGCCTCCGAGGGGCTTGGCATCGCTCGGACGTGTGCATTTTTCCTTCGGCGAGGACCATCGAGGAGCATCCTTGATCATTTGGCGAAAAAACCACGCACGACACCGAAAAAAACAGGAAATGGATGTCCGAGCGATGGCCAGGCAGTAGCATGCAGCGAGCAGCAGCAGCACGCGCCAGGCACAGCTGGCCATCCGCAGGGCTCCGCAGAGACGAGCAGCAGCAACAGGCAGCCCAACGGCGCGCAACCGCGGCAGTCCGCAGACGGCAGCGGCACGCGCGGAAGGCCAAGGCCGGGCCACACGTTATCATGTCCGCCTCTCGGCAGGACCGTGCAGACACAAGCAGCAACGACACGCAGCAGCGGCAAGCAAGCATTACCAACAACACGCAAGAGAGGCAACAACCAGCAGCCCGCAGCAGAACGCGCGGAATGCTAGGACGGCAGGGTCGGATTCCACGTGATCGGTTTAGCCTGTCGGCACCATGCCCAGAATCACATGCCAGTTCGTGCAGATGTCGTGGACGTTTAGTCCACGGGTCAGCCCTAGTCTCTACTACATTGCAGGGCCCAGTGCGTGCCAGAAGGGCGCAGGCCCCAATGCACCGAAACCGCCCCGGGCTGGCCCCGGGCCGCCCAGGGAGGCCCCAAGACACGCCAAGGGGGCCCCAAGAGGCCCCCAAGACGGCCCCGGAGGGCCCCGGCACGCCCAGCGAGGGGCCCAAGACGCTCGAGATTGGCCCAAGACGGCTCCAGAGGCCTCCAAGACTCCCCAAGAGGCTTCCCAAGAGGCGTCCCAAGAGGGCCCCGAGCGGCAGAAACCGTCGATTTCCATTGTGTTTTTCGATGGTTTCGGCCTCCTCGCCTTTTCGGCTTCCCGACGCTCCAAGACGGCCCAAGACGTCCCCCAGACCGCTCCAAGACGGCCGAAGAGGACCCCAAGAGAGCCCCAAGACGGGCCAAGAGGGCCCCAAGACGGCCCCAAGACGGCCCAGGACGGCCCCAGGACGGCCCAGGAGGCGCCCAAGACGGCCCAAGAGGCACCCAATACGGCCCCAGGAGCGGCCCAAGACGGCCCAACAGAGCCCTAGAGGCGCCGAAGCCGGCCTCAGACGGTCCCAAGACGGCCCAAGAGGCACCCAAGACGGCCCAAGAGGGCCCTAAGAGCTCCCCCGGGAGGCCCAAAAGAAGGCCGAAGAGGCTCCGAAACGGCCCCCACGAAGCCTTCAGTGGCTTCAGAATTCCCTCCAGGAGCGGGGGAGCGGACGAGAGGCGACAGGCATATCGCAGGCAAAAACGCCCCAAGAGATCCCCAAACGGCCCCCACGAAGCCCGAAGTGGCCTCAGAATTGCTTCCAGGAGGGGGGGAGCGGACGAGAGGCGACCGGCATATCCAAGGCACAAAAGAACAATGTTGGACGCTCCGAGGGCCTTCGATGTTTCTCTGTTGGGGAGAGTCGTCGTAGGATCGACGATTGCCGACCGGGGGCATGGAGAATCGAGCGAAAGAGGAGGAGAAGGTGGAAGAGGAGGAGGAGAAGGAGGAGGAGGAGGAGGTGCCTGGCGCTGCACTGCGAGATGTGGAAAGCCAAGCTGGAGCCCGACGCCATCATGATTGCCTTTCGGCCCTGCAGCCGCACCCCCCCGCGCTTGCCCAGAGACCCCTCGCCACGTCGAGCTGATGTCGTGGACGGAGTCCACAGGTCTGCCCTAGTCAGCTACAGCGCTGGGATCAGCGCGTGCGAGAAAGGCGAGCTCTGGCAGCGGGCTCTATCGCTGCTCAGCGGGATGTGTCAAGTGAGGTTGGAGCCGAATGTCATGAGCTACGACGCTGCGATCAGGGCGTGCGCGAAAAGCGAGCAGTGGCAGCGGGCTCTGGCGCTGCTGAAACAGATGCGGGAGGCGAAGCTACAGCCCACGGCCATCTCTACTACAACGTCACGATCTGTACGCGCGAAAAGAAGAGGGTGTCCAGAGGCAGCGAATCGGCCCGTCTGGGCCGTTCTGGCCGGGTTCTCGGAGCCGCCATCCAAGAGGCGGAACACCTTATTAGAAAAGTAAAGCATTAGCATCATCTGAGTTGTAAAGGCATTTCGTGTCCCAATTAGGGGGGGCATAGCATATATGAGTGTATACACACGTATCCATGTGTATGCATGTCGGTATAGAATCCTTTGTTTGTTCTCTATACTTTCGCTTGTTTTTGACAGTCATCTTGGAGACTGTCTATAGCATGCGTCGAACATATACCAGCGTGTGTTACCATAAGATCTAAGAGGATGAGGAGGAGGGGGGAGGGCAGGCGGCGACGTGCGAACAGCACTTTCTGATGTTGTTCCCGCGCGCCCTCACGCATCGTCAACCATCACACGCAGCCACTTGAAAACGAGTTGCTGGGCAACCAGTCGCAGGATGTGTTGTCTCTGCCGCCCCTGTAATGCATCCAGCGAGGTCTTCGTCGGCGTAGCACCAATACTACCGTGGGCCCCCTAGAACTATACATTGATCCTCTGCGAGGTGCTATCAAATACTGGGCTTGTGTGACATCCTCCACATCCTGACGCCAGCTGCCCACGATGCTCGAGCT
Organism: Prorocentrum cordatum; assembly: GCA_963575745.1. Lineage (NCBI taxonomy): Eukaryota > Dinophyceae > Prorocentrales > Prorocentraceae > Prorocentrum > Prorocentrum cordatum. Next base: position 133,556 of record CAUYUJ010007191.1, on the reverse strand, counting down.
AGCCCTGAAAACAATTGAGCACGCAGCTGGCCTAAGTGTGAAACCTCAGTCTTCACAGATTCGCTGAGAAATTGCGACTCGGAGTACAGTATGTCGTGCACGCGGCACAACAAGTGAACCACTGCAAGTATTTTGGGTTCCTCCTCTTGGCCAAATGCCAGCATCAATGCAAGCGCATATCTGGATGCTCTGCAGGCTGCCGCAATGCATGCTAGCATTGGCAAATCTACAGTACTGTTGATCCGGTCAGCGTTCAACTTACCACGAAGGCGGCGGCTTGAGGATCTGGTGAGATCGTACCAAACCTGCATGTTGCCACAGAGCTTCGAAATCTTCTGTGCGGTGTTGTTCCCACCAAAGCATGATCTGACGACTACGACCGACCACAACGCGCGTCCACTTGAATGACAAGCTTGCCTGAGTCTAGCGTGCGTATTGTGTCGATGTGGAGTGTTTCGAGCTGGAGACCAAATACACAACGAAGGAGGATGGGGATAGCGATGCCAGCAGCTTGCTGCCTCTCCAGATAGGCTTCGTGGGTCAACTCGTGTCCTGTGCCATGCAGCATCGTGGTTGTAGTTCGTCCATTGCACGCGCCTGCTAGTATGTTGTTGGCCATGCATTTCCAACACCTCGAAAGAGCAGAAGCCCGTTGGCCGATAGAAAGAAAAACACCATTCGATGTAAGATGTCCAGTCGCCCCCTCACCTGGGCCAGGATGTCCTTCCAACCTCCTGCCGGGGGTGTGCCAGGAGTGGACACGCGCCGTGCTCGCCAGTCAATCTCGGGAGTTTTGCCAGAAGCTGGTACATTATGTTCCACGGAAACACGTTGAGAAACTCGTTCAGCGTGTTGGTCAGCATGATTGATGTTGGCACCACCGTGAACAAGAACCGTTTCTGCATCGTTTTGCCGACCCCCACCAAACTGTTCCACGAGACAACGTACATGCGATCGTTGCTGCTGAAGCTGCCTCCGTCGCCGCGCATACCTGAAGGCACGCTACGTGCCCAGCCTGCCCGAGAGAGCAAAGCGTGATTCCGAATCAGAGTTCTGCCGGCAATGGAAGACTTCCACTCGCTGCAAGCCCCTCGCTCATCTGACAGTCATTGAAGTGACTATTGCAAAAAAGTGGCAAGAACACAGTGCGGGACGATCACTGTCCGTGCGCAGTGGGAATCTCGACCCAATCCATTGGGCATGCGTTTTTGGAGCCAATCCAAGTAATGTGCACAAGCCTCGAAAGATATGCTGCGGACGGGCACAGAAGACGCTGGGCCAGACTCGTGCAGCCTTGACCGAACGCCCCCACTTAAGGGCGGCTCGTGGTCATCGGCGGGCCCATCACGTACGGTGGGTTCATACGACGTTGTCGCGCCGGCGACGCTGGCGAAGGCGTTCAATATTGAAATCTGCGACGCGGAAGCATCGAGGGACGCGGTGAGGCCATTAGACCGGACGGAATTTGACCTTGAACAATCGGGGCCGCGATCGATTCAAGGTTGAACGATCGACGCGGGGTCCAAAACCTTTGCGCGTGCCGACGCCGCACGAACCTGCCGTGTGCGCAGTCTCCTCTTAATGCCGGCTGCACTGCATAGGGTTGCAGCACCCAAACAGATACAGAGCGCATCGATGCGGAATCCCGTGTGGACGTTCAGGCAAAAAAACGGCTGCAGAGAGGGGGGGCAGGGGCAGGGAGGGTCAGCGACGGTGTTGTCGAGTGTGATGGTGCTGGTATCGTCCAGGTATGGTGATGGTGATTGTGATGGTGATGGTGATGATGCTGATGATGATGATGCTGATGATGATGCTGGTGGTGATGATGATGATAAAGATGATGATGATGATGCTGGTGGTGATGATGATGATGCTGATGACAATGTATGCGGTTGCGATGGTACTAGTAGCGCTGATCGTGGCAGCGACCATTGCAGTGCCATGACCATGAACCCATTGTGATAGTTAAGCTGACAATCGCGATAGTGCCGGCTATGACGAGGATGGTTATTGCAATGGTAAGTGTGATTGTTATCCGAGGTATGATGATGCAGTTAGTTTACGATTGAGCTTGATGATGGGTTTCTTCGACCTCAAGTTTGTCGTGTCGATGAGTTGTACCTGCTCTCTGCGTGAATGCATGCTGCCTCCACCGGTGCGCGCCATTAGACCCGAATTCGGGATCAAGAAAGCTTGAACTCCGGTATGCACGTGCTCCAGTGGGCGGACAAAATATCGCAAGTTATTTGCTCGTTCCGAGAATCAGCGTGCCATTTTTGATCATATTCCATCGATCTCCGAGGAATTCCCCCCCCCCCCCCCCGTATCTCAATGTTGACTTGCATTATTCTGTCCTCCCGGATTTGGGGTGCTCGCTCGATGCCAACACTGAAATGTAGGGGGCGGGGGCGTTTCGTCGAGGTGGCGTCGCAATGTAGGTGCAGCCGTGTGCGGCCAGGAACAACTTGCAACATTTCGTCGCCCCACCGTCAGTCGTATGTGCCCCTCGACTTTGGCCACGGCCGTCTTGGTCGCGCTGATTGCAGGCACAAGTGCACTGTCTAACTACCCTTGGCCTTCCTCCTACGCTTGGCAGGCCTGCCAGCCGTCAAGCTGAAGCGAGCTGCCCAGGTTGTGATCTCCTCGTATTGCTTGGTGAGGAGCGAGTGGATCTGGCTGTCGTCGTTCGCTTCCTTCGTGGTCATGCGGTCGAGGACCTTCAAAGTTTGGATTCTCTTGGCGAGGTTCTTCTGGATGTCGGACACCCGGCCACCGCTTTATCGCGTGAAAGTCGGGTCTGTTGCGTTCTCGGACGTGTTGATGGTCTTCTTGGCCTCCAGTACGTTGTCCTGGATCGTGCGGGGATACTGCGCGGCCTTCTCCCTCAAGTTTTGACACCCTCTGCGCCAGCTTCGGCATTTCGCTGGGCTCCTCCTTTGGCTCCGTCTTGATCTGGACGTCGCCGCCTTTGGGCGCGTCGAACTTCTGGGCGAGAGGGAGTTCCCCCTGACGGGCGCCAGTGCTCTTCTTTGAGCTCGCCGAGCTCTCTGTCCATTTTCTCCTTGGACGTCAAAGTCAAGTCCTTGAAGTTCGTTTTGGCTTAGGTCTCCCCCCTAGAAGGTATTCACCTTTATGACGACCGAATAGCTGCGTCGTTGATGCACTATCTACGAAAGCCTCCAATCACTTTCCCTTTTCACTACCTCGAGAGGACCCGACCGAGGCGTTGATCTTGGGGTTGGCGTTCATGGAGTCGGACATGCTGGATGCCATGGAACTCTTGCTTTTCTCGGACTCCTGCAGGATGGACCCTGCAGCCGCCAGCTCATTTGTCGGTGACACCGAGGCGAGGTCAACTTCGGCCAGCTTGGGCGTCGTCAGCCCGAGTCCTGATCACAGGCCGTTACAGCGCCTGGGCGGGGCTTAAGACGGGCCATGAGCCACAGTTTCGATACGATCAGTGGCGTTAGATCTATGTATATCCGGTCCGGAGGGCGCTGGGCGAAGAAAGGACCCCAAACTGTCCGCGGGGCATGTGACAAGCATGGCTTGCTTCACCACGAAATGCGTTGTCCATGCGGCGAATAGATTGGAGAGAGCACCGACTTGCGCGGCGTGTGCAGAATAGTGTCCTCATCAGGAGCACATCGCCCGTCAGCAATAGTCGTAGGCTTTCCTGCAAAAGGCAGAAGTCGTGTGCGCTGACTAGATAGGTGTCGGGCTCATGGCGCGCGATTGGGAAGCGCACCGCTGTTGGCACCTGTGCCGCTGGGTGCCCTCGTGGCGCCCCAGGAAAACAGGCGGGTTGGCAGCCCGATCGTCACCACAGCTCGACGGGGCTATGGGAGAGACTCTTGCCCTGTGGTTGGCCAGCCACAGTAGGTGCGGGCCCGCCGTACCACCCCTGAGAGGCCCGATGGGGTTACTCGAAGGGGTCCCCCGACGTGGGGGGCGCGGGAACTTAAGTCTTTGGGCAACGGGGCCTCCGCTGCTTGAGGCCAGCGGCCAAGTGGGGGTGGTGCCGGTGGCCGTGTCTCGGGGTGGCATCTCGAGGCACCTCGCAACGGCGGCGCGGATAACGCCGGGGGCGGTCCGTGCCGCCGTTCGTGTTGCGAGGTCCGACTGCAGGTGAATTCATGCAGGCACCTTGGGCACCTCCCTTCGGGTTGTGTCGCCCAGATGTTATGTCCGGGCACAAAAAAAAGGGAAGCGCACCACTGTTCGTGCACGCGCGCAAGGAAGCTGGCGAGGTCCGCATTTGCGGAGAAGGGCCACTTTGCGCGCGCGAACAAAGACTAGGGGGCCACATGCGAACCCTACCCCTACCCCCCACGCTTTCTGAGGGGGAGGGTGGGGTTCACTTCGCTCGGGAGCTCCTGGACGAAGTGAACCCCGCCCTCCCCCCCAGAAATCGTGGGGGGTAGGGGTAGGTTTCGCATGTGGCCGCCTAAAGACGGCAAGCTGAAGAGCAGGGCGTGCGCGCGATCCGCGGAGTCTTTGTTGCAGAAGGTCCAAGGTCGCGGTCGGCAGCCGCTGACGGGGAACGCGTGCGTGAAGAGTAGAAGGACGAGGATCATGGGGATGAGGGTGATGGACGATGATGTCGAAAGGAGAAGGATGATGAGGAGGAAAAGGAGGAGGAAGAGGAAGAGGATGATGAGGAGATGAAGAAGGAGGATGAGGTGGAGGTGGAGGAGGAGGAGGAGGAGGAGGAGGAGGAGGAGGAGGAGCAGTGGGAGGAGGAGGAGGAGGAGAAGGAGGAGGAGGAAGAAGAGGAGGAGGAAGAGGAGGAGGAGGGGGAGGAGAAGAACCAGGAGGAGCAGGAGGAGAATGAGAAGATGTTCTGGGGGCCTGCCGGGTTGCTCTTGAGACCTCCTGGCTGTAATTTTGGAGGCATTCGGGGCTGTCTTGGAGGCCTCGGAGGGGACGTCTTGGGCCATCGCAGACCAATCCCATGTTTTTTAAGGCGCGTCGTGCCGACAGACAGTCGGAGGTCAGAGTAGGCCTCTCTTCTGGGGGCCGACTTGGGCCATCCTGAGGTCATCTGAGCATCTCTCGGACGCATCTTGAACTATCATAGAACGATGCGGAGCCCAGCTGGGGCCTCTTCTGGGGGCCATGTTGACCGTCTTGGTGGCCTTCTCCGGCGTCTTGGAGGCAACTTAGATTGGAGTTGGGCCTGCCGGGGGGCCGTCGTGGAGGCCTCTGGGTCTCCCTGCGCGTCATCTTGGAGGCACTCTGGAGCGACCAGGGGGCCTCTGGGGCCATCAGAAAGCAGAAACGGAGGAACACGAACAATTGTCAAAAGTTGAAGGACAATTTCTCGTTTTGCGCATTTCCGGCATGAGCAAGGCCGCCTTGGAATCCTTTGGGGGGGTCCTTGGGCCATCTTTTCTCGGATGCATCTTGGGCCGTGATTGAGCGATTTGGAGGCCATCTTGGGCCTCTTCTGGGGGCCATGTTGGCCGTCTTGGTGGCCCTCTTCGGTAGGCTGGCGTTGGGCCCTTTTGGGGCCGTGTTGGAGGCCTCCTGGGCGCCGTCTTGGAGGCTTCTTGGACCGACCAGAGGGCCCCTGGGGCCGCCAGGAAGCAGAAACAGAGGAAGACGGAAAGGTGTCGAAAACCAGAGGAAATCGTAAACGGTGCGCATTCTTCGCGGCCTGAGCAACGTCCTCCAGGAGGCAGCCGGGTCCGTCTTGGAAGCCTGTGGGTTTTTGTTTGGGCCGGTTGGGCCATCTTGTGGCCATCTGAGCTTGTCTTGTGCGCATCTGTGGCCGTCATTCAGCGATTTGGAGCCTATCTGAGGCCTCTTTGCGGCCAGGGGCCAGGCGAGTTCACCGGGCGGCCGTCTGCGGTCGGAGGGGGGTCGAATTCCCCGTTTGGGGTCCTTGGGGGGGTATGAGGGGGGAGAATCTCTAGGGGAACAAAAAGTGACATAAACATAAAAACTCAGAGGTCCGCGCGGATTTCTCGGATCGGCGCTGGGGCCCCCTGGCGACGCCTCCGGCGCCGCCCCTGGCGCGCGGAGCGCGCCAGGGAGGGGGGTCCAGCGCCGATCCGAGAAATCCGCGCGGACCTCCGAGTTTTTATGTTTATGCTATTGTTTGTTCCTCTAATCTCGCACGCCACTGTTGCTGCTGATCACTGATGACAACATACGGGTGAGACTAGATGTGCAGTTGAAGCAAACGTGATAAGCGCACTCGCCAAAATGGCGGGCGCCCTGGTCAGTGTATTGCAGACGTTCGCGCCAGAGACACACATGCACCGACGAAGCCAAGAATGTACACGCCAACGCTCAAACAGTGGGGCTAATGCCAGGCGTGAAGAATCCGACGCCATCATGTCGGGGGTCCGTTGCCAAGCGTGTGAGCACCCCAACGTTTGAATGAATTAGTTGTCCAGTTGTGTGTGTTCGCCCTCTGTTTTTTCTACAATGCCTTCTTTCTTGCCGCTCTTCTCTTCGGGAAGGTTGAAAACCACACTGGGCGCTTTCTGAAGGAGCGTGCTGATCTTGTCGTTCTTATCTTCAGGAAGGTTGAGAGCCAGACAGGGCGCTTTCTGAGCGAGCGTGCGGATCCCTCAGCCGATGGTGGCGCCTGTTGGGGCCTTGTGTCACCCGGCGGATGTCCATCGCTGGGCAGGCTGCTGGAGCTGCTCTGTGGTGTTCTTGGTCGGGCGGCCCCGCTCCCACGAGTTCGCTTCGGGCCGCCACGGTGGCCTCAGAAGCGGCCCCTGGCCCGCTCCCGCCGGGCCCTCGGGATCCGCCGTGGCGGCCTCCAGAGCGACCCCGGAGGGTCCAAGACGGCCCTGGGCGACCCAATCCTTACCAGTTTGAAACATATCCCTATCCCTATGTTTGAAATCATCTCACCTCGATGCCGATCTTAAGGATTCCCTCAGTTTCTGAGGGCCTATCCCTAAGATTGTCCTCGCTTTTTGCTCGCCCATCTTAGGGATAGGGATACGTTCGTGGCTGGTTACCCTGGCCCGATCCCGCTGGGCCCTCGGATCCGCCGCGGTGGCCTCCAGAGCGGCCCCAGAGGGTCCCAGCTGGCCCTGGGCGGCCCAATCCCGCTCTGAGACCGTCCAAGATGGTTCCAGCGCTGACCAAGAGGCTTTCTGACGCCCTCTCAGCACCAAAAGGAGCCGCAGGACGGCCCCCAGATGCAAATGTCATCGATTTCTGGTCGCTTGGTTTGGCAATGATTGTCGCGTTCCCGCCTTCTCAGCTCCCAGATCGCCCCAAGAGGCTCCCAAGATTGACAACAGGCGGCCCAGGAGAGCCCGACAGACCTGAAGATGGTTCCAAGATGGCCCCAGGGGGCCCCAATAGGGCGCCCAGGTAGTCACAGGGAAAGCCAGGAGAGACCCGAGAGAGCTCCAGTAGGGGCCCACGACGGCCCTCGAAGCTGCCACTTTGAAGGCTGCTCAAAGTGACGGATCAGAGAGCCCTTTTTGGGCCTCCGGGGGCCTGGTTCTTCTTCTACGAGGAACCGCACCACTGGTACGCACTTGTCTATCCTACAATACCGGGAGCAGCGCGTGGAAGGTGCAAATCGTGGCAAAGCCCGAGGGGTGCCTCCTGGAGGGCCCGCCAGGAGGGCCTGCGCCTTCCAGACGGCCGAAGCGAGTCCAAGAGGCCTCCAAGTTCGCCGAAGATGCCTCCAATAGGGCCGATGATGGCCTCAAGATGGCCCAAGATGGCGTCCAGACGGCCTCGTTCAAGATGGCCAAAGACGGCTTCGGGAGGGCCGAAAAGCTTTTCCCAAAGTCCCCCAGACCGCTCCAAGATCACTCCCAGCAGGGCCTCCCAGTGTAACAAACTGACGGTTGCTGCAGGTTGTTTCAACATTCTCAGCATACACGACTCTGGCCCGATCGCCTCAAGCCGGCCCAATGGGGGCCCCCAAGAGCGTCCCAAGGCGGCTCGAGAGGGCCTCGAGACGGCCCACGATGACTCAAGAGAGCCCCAAGACGGCCCAAGAGGCGCCCAAGACGACCCCAAGATGGCCCAGAGAGGGCCCACTATAGGGCTCCAGGTGCAGCCCAAGACGGCCCCGGAGAGCCCGAAGAGGCCCCCCCAATAGATGCTACAGCGCACCCCGCTGTTGCAGCATCCGTCGGCTGCCTTCTGACGGCCCTCTCGGGGCCGGCCTCGGGCCGCCGGGCTCCTCGGCTACAGCCCAAAACCCCCATAAGGACGCGCGACGTTGCTCAGGGTACCCTTGCCTCCTTGCTCGTCCTTGCTCTTGCGTCCTTGGGGTTTTCGTCGTCCGCCGCCCAAAAAATCCCAACTTCGGCTTCCAAGGGTCTTGCGTCCCTACCGCGCGTCCTTATTAGGGTTTTTGACTGTACATCATCTGCGACATCTGTCATCCAGTAGGCCATCGGCGCCTGTCGGCCCCGCCGCGTTCCCCTGCCAGGGCACCTGCGGATTTTGCCTCACGGGTGCATTGGTCATCTCTACTACATTGCAGGGGCACGTGCGTGCGGGAAGGGCGCAGGCTCAAATGTCTCAAAACCGCCCCGGGCTGGCCCCGGGCCGCCCCGGGCCGCCCAGGCAGGCCCCAGGACATGTCGAGAGGGCCCCCAGAAGCCCCCAAGACGGCCCCGGAGAGCCCCGGCACGCTTAAAGATGGGCCCAAGACGCCCGAGATTCGCCCCAGGCGGCCCAAGAGGCGTCCAAGACGCCCGAAGAGGCCTCCCAAGAGGCCTCCCAAGAGGGCCCCGAGCGACAGAAATCGTCGATTTCTATTGTGTTTTTCTATGTTTTCGGCCTCCTCGCCTCGTCGGCTTCCCGACGCTCTAAGACGGCCCAAGAAGCCCCCCCGACCGCTCCAAGACGGCCGAAGAGGACCCCAAGAGAGCCCCACGACGGGCCAGGAGGGCCCCCAGACGGTCCCAAGACGCCCCAGGACGGCCCCGGACGGCCCAGGAGGCGCCCCAGACGGCCCAAGAGGCACCCAAGACGGCCCCAAGACGGCGGGTCCAGACAGCCCAAGAGGCGCCGAGGCGGGTCTCAGACGGCCCCAAGACGGCCCAAGAGGCACCCAAGACGGCCCGAGAGGGCCCTAAGAGCCCCCCCGGGAGGCCCAAACGAAGGCCGAAGAGGCTCCGAAACGGCCCCCACGAAGCCTTCAGTGCCTTCAGAATTCCCTCCAGGAGCGGGGGAGCGGACGAGAGGCGACAGGCATATCGCAGGCAAAAACGCCCCAAGAGATCCCCAAACGGCCCCCACGAAGCCCTAAGTGGCCTCAGAATTGCTTCCAGGAGGGGGGGAGCGGACGAGAGGCGACCGGCATATCGAAGGCACAAAAGAACAATGTTGGACGCTCCGAGGGCCTTCGATGCTTCTCCGTTGGGGAGAGTCGTCGTAGGATCGACGATTGCCGACCGAGGGCAGCGAATCCAGTGGAGGCCCAAGAGGCCCCCAGGAGCCCAAAAGAGATCCCCAAGAGGTGCCACGGGGCTTAAAAACTGCTTCGAAGCGAGGGGGGCGGACGAGGGGACCGCCTCAGGAGGTTTTGGACGGTTTTGGGCCTCAAAATCGTCCGCTTTACGACGGTTTTGGAAGGATTTTGGCCTTCTCGCCTTTTCCGCTTTCCGACGCTCGAAGACGGCCCAAGAGGCCTCCAAGAGCGCCCCAGAACGGCCCAAGAGGTTTCCAAGAGCGCCCCAAGACAGCCCAAGAGGGCCCCAAGACGACCCAAGAGACGCTCAAGACGGCCCACGAGGGCCCGAAGACAGGCCCAAGAGGGGGCCAAGAGGGGGACCACGGACCGAAAATCCGAGCCTTCCGCCCCAAGAGGGCGCCAGGAGGCCCAAACAGGCCCCCAAGAGGCCCCAAGGGGCCGCCAAGAATCCCCCGAAGAGGCCCCAGGAGGCTCCCAAGGAGCCCAAACGAGGCCCCTACAGAGGCCCCAACAGCTTCCAAAATGGCCCCGAAGAGGCCTCGAGCCCGCCTCCGAGCTTCCTCGCCGCGAGGGTGCCAACACGGCCCCAGACCGGCCCAGGACGGCCCAAGGCGCGCTCAAGACGGCCCAAGACGATTCCAAGACGGTCCCAGGAGGGTGCGCCCAGGACGGCCCAAGGACGCGCCCGTTCGGGGCCTCAAGACGGGCCAAGATGGCAAGAGAGTCCCAGCTGGCAAAAATCGTTAATTTTCCATTGTTTACTGTTACACCCTTTGCGTTTCCCGCCGTTTCGGCGGTCCGATGCACCAAGAGGCCCCAGAAAGTCCCAGGAGGGTCCGAGGAACCGCCCAGGAAGGCCCCAAGACGGGCCAAGACGGACCCAGCACAACCCAAGGCGCGCTGCGACGGCTCAAGACGGCTCCAAGACAGCCCCAAGAGGGTGCCAACACGGCCCCTGCTGGGCCCAGGACGGCCCAAGGAGGCGCACAGGAGGGGCCCAAGACGACTCCAAGGCGGCCTCCTCACGGTCCCAGACGGCTCCAAGACAGCCCCACGAGGACCCCGATGGGCCCAGGACGGCCTACGGACGCGCCCATGAGGGGCCCACGACGAACCAAGACGGCCCCATCAGGGCAAACGGCGCCCTCAAGACGGGCCTAGACGGCTCCAAGACGGCCCTTTGAGGGAGCCAACGCGGCCCCACACCCTTCGGGCGCACACTTGGGGGGGCTGGGAGCTTGCGACAAGTCTCCCACATTCATTGTCCTGCCCCATTCTGTTCGCCTGGAGGCCTCCTCCAACCCTGTGGGCGAACAAGAGGAATCCCAGCGGGACGCCAACCCTGGGGCCCGTGGGCCCCGCGCCGCTTGGGCAGAAGACGAACGCCGGGTCTGACAGGCCAGCTACCGCCCCCCTTTGCCCGATATGCTGTGCCATTCTGTTCCCCCAGGGGCCTTGGCAAACTCTTCGGGCCAAGCAGACCGGACCCCTGGGACAGCAGCCAATTGATATGACCCTGGGACCTCTCCGCATTCTTCGGACGAGCATCTGGGGGGCCCAGGAGATTCGGACATGTCTTCCCCATTCCTTGCCCTGTCCCGTTCTGTTCGCCCGAAGGCCTCCACAGACCCTCTGGGCGAACAGAATGGGACATGGCGAACAAACCCTCCCGTTGGCGGTGATGCGACTGGATCGCACCATCAAGGCGCGCCCGGAGGTGATGGCCGACCCAACAGCGGTTTCTCTTAAGAGTTCACTGGATTTCAAATTTTCTTGAAGCTCTCTTGGGCCCTCCCTGTAGATCCTTGCGAGCCTCCCCGGCGCTTTCGGTGGCTTTCCCCGATGGCCTCCCGAGCCCTTCCCCGAGCGCTCCTGAGACGCCTCAGATGGGCTTCGACTTCGACGCACATCCCCGAGAGACTTCGAAACTGTCCTCAATAGGAGGGGGGTGAACGAGCAGTGCGCTGGGCCAAGCTGCTGCAGCGCTGCAAGAGCTCGGACACGAAGGCGCGGTCTCGCTGCCGCCGCCCGAGCCGCCGCCGTGTTTGTAGATTTTCGGTACAATCTGCGCCGTTCCTCCGAGAACCATTCCAGAAAGATGTCGTGGACGGAGTCCACGAGTCAGCCCTAGTCAGCTACAACGCTGGGATCAGCGCCTGCGAGAAGGGCGAGCAGTGGCGGCGGGCTCTGGCGCTGCTGAGCGAGCTTTGCGCGTCTAAGTTGGAACCCACCGTCATCAGTTACAGCGCTGGGATTAGCGCGTGCGAGAAGGGCGCGCAGTGGCAGCGGGCGTTGGCGCTGCTCAGCGATATGTGGATGGCGAAGCTGGAGCCCGACGCCACCTAGGTTACAGTACCGGGCTCGGCGTGCGCCAGAGGGGGCGCTGCCTCCGCCCGCTGGGCCCGCGGTGGCGGCGCCTCCGATTAGCCACCTGCCCCGAGAGGGCCCCGCGATTGGGCCAAAAAGCCCCCCCGGAGCGCCCTGCTGCAGCGCAAGAGGGCTCCCAGGCAGCCCTGGGAGGCCCCCACCATGCTCCACGAGGCTCCCAGGTGGCGTCCGAGAGAGCCGCGGGACCGAGCAACGCGGTGTTTCTTCTGACTTTGCCCGCTTTCCTCTTGCGATCGCGCCTCCGGCCACGAGACGCCCCACCCGCCCCGAGCAGCCTCCCGACGTTTGCGGAGGGCGCCCCCGGGGAGTTCCGAGGAGAGCCCTTTGAGACGGCCCCAGGGACCCTCCGGTCGGCCGCGGGGACACCCCCACGATGGCCGAGGAGCCCCCCCCCAGGACGGCCCCGGGGGAGGCACAGCGGGGCCCACATCTGGAGCCCCGCCCGCGCCCCCCCCCCACTGCCAGCAGCAGGCCCCCCCGAGAAGCCCCCCAGGGGGTTCCCAGGCGGCCCAGAGGCTCGCGGAGAGCCTCCAGCAGCTCCCTGGAAACGGCTCTGGCATGCTCCTAGACGGCCCCAGTTCATGGAACGCACTTCAACGCGGGCTCACGATTACTCTTGTCACGTATCGTTGAGGAGCCCTGTCTATGAGCATCTGGGTGAGAGAGCGAGTCCGCCTCCCCATGGGGCCCACAGCTCATGTTGCTAATCCGAGGGGGCCATTCGATTCCTGTAACTGTCGTCACTTCTGGCTTCTTCATGCTTGAACATGGAGGAAGCCTAAGGCGGGAGCGTCGTCTGTGAAGGAGTTGCGAGGAAGTCTCGGGTGGAAGCCCCCTTCCAATGGGGCCCGGAGCTTATGTAAGTAATCCGAGCGGGTCATCGGAATCTTGTAATTGTCATCGTTGTTGGCCTCTTCAAGCTTGAGTATTGAGGAAGTCTCAGGCGGGAGCGTCGTCTGTGAGTGAATTGCGAGGAAGTCTCAGGCGGGAGCCCCCTCCCTATGGGGCCACAGCTCATGTCGCTAATCCAAGCGTGTCATCGGAATCATCCACCAGGCATGCCACTTGAGCACCCCAACGCAACGAATCGTGAGGATGTCTCGAGCGGGGGCCTCGCTTTTCAGTGAAACGCGAGGACGTCTCAGGCGGTACCCCCCTCCTTATGGGGCCCGCACTTCATGATCGAACCCGAGCGGGTCATCGGAATCATTTACCAGGCGTAGCATTTGAACACCCACGGGGGCTAATCGTGAGGATGTCTCGAGCGGGGGCCTCGTTTGTGAATGACTTGTGAGGAAGTCTCAGTCGGCAGTCCCCTCCCTATGCGGCTTCACTTCATGTTCGAATCCGAGCGGAATCATTTTCCGGGCATAGCACTTGAGCACCCCACGGGAGCAATTCGTGAGGATGTCTCGAACGGGGGCCTCGTTTGTGAGTGAATCGGGAGGAATCTCCAGCGGAAGCCCCCTCCTTATAGGGCCCGCACTTCACGTTGGCAATCCGAGCGGGTCATCGGGAACGTCTACCGGCCATCGGTGAACGAGCCCTGTCTGGCCGTGGCGGCGAAGGCGCCGAGGAAAATCGACACGCGTGCCCCGGCCAGAAAGAAGGAAAGGGGAATGAGGAGAACAGGCGGAATGGAAATGAGGAGTGGGAGAAAAGGAAGAGGCGGAGGACGAGGCGGAGGAGGAGAAGGAGGAGGAGGAAGAAAAGCACGAAGGGGAGGAGGAGGAGGAGAAGACATGGAACGAGGAGGACGATAAGGTGGGGACGGAGGACGAGGAGGAGGAGGAGGAGGAGGAGGAGGAGGAGGAGGAGGAGGAGGAGGAGGGGGAGGCGCGACAGAGGGCGGGAGGAGGGCCTCCGCCAGGGCGAAGAGGAAAAAGCGAGGCACGAGCTAAATCTACTGTATTCTCGTGTGGGGCCCTCCCGTCGAAGAAATTAGTTGTTGTTTGTCTTCGTAGCGTTCCGGCGGGCCCTGAAGGCTTGCCGAATTCCCCCAAGACAGCCGCAGAGGCACCCGCGAGAGCCCCAAGACGGCCCGAGCGGCGCCCAAGACGGCCCAGGAGGGCCCCAAGAAGTCCCCAGAGACGGAGAACTCGAAGTGGCATGTTGTGCTCTCCGCTCCAGGATGACCCCCCAAACCGCCAGCAGCAGGTCCCCAAGAGGGGAAACTCGAAGCGACATTTTGCGCCCTCTGCCCCAGGATGATCCCAGAGACCGCCAGCAGGCCCACGAGAGGCCCCCCCAGAAGTCCAAATCAGGCCCCAAGGGGGCCCCGAAAGGCCCCAAGACACCCCAACACCCGCCTCGAAGAGGCTTCCGAGGGAAGTCCACCGGGGAGCTCTGTGACCGCGCCGACCACCCAAGAGAGCCTCATGAGCGAAGGAGGCCAAATGCTCGGCCACGCGCGCCGAGGCCACGGAGACATGCGTGTGCTGGCTTCTTCTCATGCCTCTGTTCTCGCTCCTCGCTCCACGCGCATCGCTCCTCCCCAATCTCTCCTCGCGCATCACCTCCCTCGCCTCGCTTCCTGCTCTCGCTCCTCCCTCGCCTCGCTTCGCCTCCTCGCTCCACCTCGCTCTTTCCACCTCGCTTCTCCCTCCTCGCTGCTGGCGCTTGCCTCCCCTCTCCTCGTCGGCTCTCCGCCTCGCCTCCCTCTTTCTCATTTGTTCCCAACCATCCTGTGGTGGTGGGCCCTCGTTTTGAAGAGACGGTCTCCGCGTTCTCCTTCCTCCTCCCCTCTCACCCTCCCCACTCCTCCTTCCTCCCTGCGTTTCACCCACCCAGTACAGCGTTTCGAGGCCCCACAGGGAGCTCCACCGAAGGCCCCAGTGCTACCGTCCACATGCGTCCCCCCCACACCCATGTCAGCACACCCCTCACACGTTTCGCGGCCCCGTCGGGAGCGCCACCGAAGGCCCGAGTACCGCCGTCCACATGCGCCCCCCCCCCCCACACCCACTTCGGCACACCCCTCACACATTTTGTGGCCCCCATAGGGAGCTCCACCGAAGGCCCTCGCGCCACCGTCCACATGTGCCTCCAGCACCTTTTTCGGCACACCTCTCACACGTTTCGTGGCCCCATAGGGAGCTCCACCCAAGACCGCCGCTCCACCGTCCACATGCGCCTCCCACACCCATTCCGGCACACCCCTCACACATTTTGTGGCCTCATCGGGAGCTCCACCGAAGGCCCCAGCGCCACCGTCCACATGCGTCCTCCACACCCATTTCGGCAGACCCCTCACACATTTTGCGGCCCCCATAGGGAGCTCCACCGAAGGCCCTCGCGCCACCGTCCACATGCGCCCCCCACAGCCATGTCGGCACACCTCTCACACATTTTGTGGCCCCCATGGGGAGCTCCACCGAAGGCCCTCGCGCCACCGTCCACATGCGCCCCCCACAGCCGCGTCGGCACACCTCTCACACGTTTCGTGGCCCCATCGGGAGCTCCACCGAAGGCCCCAGTGCCACATGCTTCGTGGCTCCATAGGGAGCTCCACCGAAGGCTCCAGTGCCACCGTCCACATGCGTCGCCCACACCCATGTCGGCACACCCCTCTCACGCTTCGTGGCCCCATAGGGAGCTCCACCGAAGGCCCGAGTGCCACCGTCTACATGCGTCCCCTACACCCATGTCGGCACACCCCTCTCACGTTCCGTGGCCCCATATTGAGCTCAACCGAAGGCCCGAGTGCCACCGTCCACATGCGTCCCCCACACCCATTCCGGCACACCCCTCATACATTTTGTGGCCCCATAGGGAGCTCCATCGAAGGCCCCAGTGCAACTGTCCACACGCGTCCCCCGCACCTATTTCGGCACGCCCCTCACATGTTTCGTGGCCCCATCGGGAGCTCCACCGAAGGCCCCAGCGCCACCGTCCACATGCGTCCCCAAACCCATTTCGGCACACCTCTCACACGTTTCGTGGCCCCATAGGGAGCTCCACCGAAGGCTCCAGTGCCACCGTCCACATGCGTCCCACCCACATCCATGTCAGCACACCCCTCACACGTTTCGCGGCCCCATCGGGAGCGCCACCGAAGGCGCCAGTGACACCGCCCGCATGCGTCCCCCACACCCATTTCGGCACACCCCTCACACATTTTGTGGCCCCCATAGGGAGCTCCACCGAAGGCCCGAGTGCCAACGTCCACATGCGTCACCCACGCACATTTCGGCACACCCCTCACACGATTCGTGGCCCCATAGGAAGCTCCACCGAAGGCGCCAGTGGCTGCGTTCGCATGCGCCCACCGCACCAACTTCGTCACACCCCTCACACGTTTCGCGGCCCTATAGGGAGCTCCACCGACTGCCCCAGTGGCTGCGTTCGCATGCGCCCACCGCACCTTTTTCGGCACACCTCTCACGCGCTTCGTGGCCCCATAGGGAGCTCCGCCGAAGGCCCTAGTGCCACCGCCCGCATGCGTCACCCACACCAATGTCGGCACACCTCTCACACGTTTCGTGGCCCCATGGGAGCTCCACCGAAGGCCCTAGTGTCACCGCCCGCCTGCGTTCCCCACACCCTTTTCGGCACACCCCTCACATGTTTCGTGGCCCTATAGGGAACTCCACTGAAGGCACCAGTGCCACCGTCCACATACGTCCCCCACACCCATGTCAGCACACCCCTCACACGTTTCGTGGCCCCTATTCGGAGATCCACCGAAGGCCCCAGTGCCACCGCCCGCATGCGTCACCCACGCCCATTCCGGCACACCCCTCACATGTTTCGTGGCATCATCGGGAGTTCCACCGAAGGAGCCAGTACCACCGCCCGCATGCGTCACCCCCACACCCATGTCAGCACACCCCTCACACTTTTTGTAGCCTCATAGGGACCCCGGTGCCATTGCCCGCACGCGTCACCCACGCACATTTCGGCACACCCTTCACGCGCTTCGTGGCCCCATAGGGAGCTCCACCGAAGGCGCCAGTGGCTGCGTTCGCATGCGCCCACCGCACACATGTCGGCACACCCCTCACACGTTTCGCGGCCCTATAGGGAGCTCCACCGACGGCCCCAGTGGCTGCGTTCGCATGCGCCCACCGCACCTTTTTCGACACACCTCTCACGCGCTTCGTGGTCCCATAGGGAATTCCACCGACGGCCCAAGTGGCTGCTTTCGCATGCGCCCACCGGACAAATTTCGGCACAGCTCCTCCGAATGCGGTGCATACAACGACTGTGCTCACAATTGCACATGGCAGGGTCCTTCGCCAGGCTATGTTTTTGTTGTTCTCTCTCTCTCTCTCGTTTCTCTCTTTCAATGTTTGTGTTGTTCTCTCTCTCTCTCTCTCTTTGGCCGTCGCTCCTCCCTCTGGCTCCGTGCTCCTTGCTGATCGCTCCTTGCTTTCCCCACCTCCCCCTCGAACTCCTCGCTCCTTATTCCTGTCTCCTCGCTCCGCTCACGAACTGCAGGTTGCGTCATTTGGAAAGGGTACCAAGAAGCAACACTCCGCAGCCTCAACCAGCAACAGCGAACAACGGCAATCCGCAGCAGGTAACAGCAGCACAGCAAGACTATGCGACAACACCCTGCAGCTGCAGGCAGCAACATCAGAGGGGAAGTCCTGGCCCGACGCCATCCTGGTCCTGCCCTGGTCCAATGTACAATCGCGGACTCGTTCCGTGGCCACAGTTGGCCACGGGTCAGGCCTGGTCATCTACAACGCTGGGATCAGCGCGTGCGAGAAGAGCGAGCAATGGCAGCGGGCGCTTTCTCTGCTCAGAGAGATGCGGAAGGCGAAGCTGGAGCCCGACGACATCTACACATTTTAGGGCGGGGAGCACCGCGTGCAGGAAAGGTGGGTGCTCAAGTGCATTTAAGTCGGCCCGGCCTTCCAAGTCGACCCACGAGGGCCCCAAGAGAGCTCCAAGACGTTCCAAGACAGGCGTTAGCCCGCCCAAGTGGCCTCCAAGACGGCCCCAGAGAGCTGGACCATAGCTCCAGAACGCCCAAGGGGGCGCAAGATGGCCAAGAGGTTCTAAACACGCCCCTAGACGCCTCTAAGAGCACCCCTGAGAGCGCATTCATGAGCAAAAAAAAATCCTCTGATGGTAAGATCCCTAGACGAACATCTGTTTAGCTTGGCTTTGCATCTCCTCCTGATCCCTAAGCCGAACTCCTTTACCTCTTGCCTCAAGCTTTTCCTCTTGCCTCCTGCTTGCGCCTCCTGCCTCATACTGTTTCCTCCTTCTGCCTCCCGCCTCCCCTGTGCCTCCACCTGCTTCCTCCTCCTCCTGCCTCCTCGTCCTTCTGCCTCCTCCTCCTCCTCCTCCTACCTCCGCCTCCCCTATGTCTCCTCCTCCTGCCTCCTCCTTCTCCTCCTCCTACCTCCTCCTCCTGCCTGCTCCTCCTCCTCCTCCTCCTCCCTCCCCTCCTCCTCCTCCTCCTCCTCCTCCTCCTCCTTCCTCCTTCCTCCTCCCTCCTTATCCTCCTCCTCTTCCCATCGACGTTGGGACTCCTTCCTCCTCCTCCTGCGTCTTCATCCTGCCCCCTCCTCCTACCTCCTCCTACCTCCTCCTGCCTCCTCGTCCTCCTGCCTCCCCCCGCGTCCTCCTGCTGCCTCCTCCTCCTCTTCCTGCCTTCCCCTTCTCCCTTGCGGACCCCCCTCTGGTCTTCAGCTGCCTCGGGAATGGACCTGCCCGCTCGTGGCGCTGCTTCCGGTCTCGGGTCCTCCGCGTGGCAGGTCGGGCGTCGGCCTTGGCCGCGGATCTGTCCGGTTGCGTTGGGAGCAGGCGCTCGTCGTCCTCCGTCCCCCGGGGCCCCAGTCCGCACTGCGCGCTGCCTCGTGCGGCGGCCGCACTTCCCGGAGGCCCCGCTCGACCTCCTGGGTGGCCTCGGGGCGGTGATCGCCTTGCCTGTTCCCCGCCCCCCGCCCGCGCTGGGCCCCGCTCTGGCGCCCGGCACCCAGCGGCCCGGCGTGGCTCGATCCCTGTGGCCCCGCAGTGTGACTGCGTCGCTGCCGCTCCACTGACCTCTCGGCCCGCCCGCCTCCGTCCTCGGGGTCGGGCTCTCCGGCCGCCTCCCCCGCTCTCCCTCTCCGCCTCGCTGGCCTTCCCTGGCCTCCTTCAGGAGGGGCAGAAGCACAAAGACACAATGAATCGTGGATTCCCCAGAACATATGGGAAACTATGGGAAGTGGGGGGGAAGACAAAAACCTAGAAAATATGGGAAACTATGGGGAATCTTATTATTTGTGTGTATTCATTCGTGTGTCCCAGGGCCCCGTCACTCCTGGCCTTTCGATCAGGCCCAGCTGCCGGCCGCCCCTCCCGCTGGTCCCGCTGCTGCGGGCCGCGCCCTGTCCGCCCAGGCTTTGGCGCGGCGCCCCGCTCGCTGCCCCGCCCTCGCCCGCCGCCCCGCTGCCCCGCCCCGCCTCCGCGCCCCGCCCTGCGGCCGCCGCCCGCTCCCCTTTGCGGCCTCCGCCCCGACGCCGGACGCGTCCCCGTGAGGGGCCGGCCGTCTCTCCTTCTCCCCGCGTCGTCTCACCGACTGGGCGCCCGCGCGGTTCTCCGCGCGTGCGCTGGGCGCCATGGCGGTGCGCCTGGCCGCGACGATCGGAAAGTGTGCGTGTGCGTGTGCGTGTGCGTGTGCGTGTGCGTGTGCGTGTGCGTGTGCGTGTGCGTGCGCGTGCGCGTGCGTGTGTGCGTGCGTGCGTGCATGCGTGCGTGCGTGTGTGTGTGTGTGTGCGCGCGCGCGCGTGCGCGCGTGCGCGCGTGCGTGCGTGCGTGCGTGGGTGCGTGCGTGCGTGCGTGCGTTCGTGCGTGCGTGCGTGCGTGCGTGCGTGCGTGCGTGCGTGCGTGTGCGCGTGTGCGTGTGCGTGTGCGCGCGCGTCAGTGTTGCGGAGCAAGCGTTGGGCTGGTCTTGGAGGAAGCCGATTCGTTTCGAATCTGAGCGACGCTCCCTGCGCTGCGAGGGACGATGGGCTTCAACGACCGAGTGCCCTCCGCGCTGGGCCGCCGCCTGCCTTGCGCCGCGCCGCTGCCGCTCCCCACCCCTCCGTGCACGTACGCCTTGCCTGGCCCGCTGACGTGGACTTGAGATGCTGACTTCGTGCGCGCACCGCGGTGGAGCAACAAAAACACTCTTCTTCCTCCGCCTTCTCGTGCTGCCCTGGCCTCCTCCGGCCTCCTCCTGCTGCTGCTATCTCCTCCCCCTCCTCCTCCTCCTCCTCCTCCTCCTCCCTCCTCCTCCTCTCCTCCTCCTCCTCCTCCTTCCCCTCATCTTCCTCCTTCTCCTCCTCCTCTCCTCCTCCTCCTCATCCTCCTCATCCTGCCCCCCATCTCCTCTCTCCCCTCCTCCTCCCTCACCTCCTCTTCCTCCTTCTCTTCCTCCTCCTCCTCCTCCTCCTCCTCCTCCTCCTCATCCTCCTTCTCCTCCTCCTCCTCCTCCTCCTCCTCCTCCTCCTCCTTCTCCCCCTCCTCCAACTCCAACTCCAACTCCAACTCCTCTTCCCCGTGCTTGGGTTCTCCTCCTTCTCCTCGGGGGGCCTCTTGCTTTTCTTGAGGCTTCCTGTTGCCTCCTGGACCCTTCTGGGGTCTTCTGGAGCCTTCTGAGGCCTCCCGGGGCCTTCTGGGGCCCCATGGGGTACTCCTGGGACCTTCTGAGGCCTTTTGTGGCTTCCTGCGGCCTCCTGGGGCTTCCTGATGGCTCAGGCTCAGGAGCTCCGCTCCGAAGTGATGCCACTTACAGGATCTGCGCGATCCGTTCGGATTGCCAACACGAGGCGGGGGCCTAATAGGGAGGGAGCTCCCGCCTGAGACCTTCTCGCAATGTACTCACACAGGAGGCTCCCGTGCGAGAATCTCTTCGGACCCAGGCCTTATGAGCTCAAGCGCCCACTCGGATGGCGAACATGACGTGCTGCTCCCGTGGGGAGGGAGCTTCCGCTCGAGGCTTCTCCACGACTCTGGACGTTTCGCGTAACCCCGCCAGCGGTGGAGGCGCTCCGCTAGATTGATGCGTGGTTTACAGATACAGAGCCGATCATGCTCTCCTGGCGTGCAGGACTTAATTCCACTCTGGCGTTTTGGAGCCATTCTCCCGCATGTTGCATCTGCTACCCTGGCCTTCTGCAGGCAGCTCAGCCAGCTTCCCTCCAGCTGCAGCCCCACCGGCGGCTGCTCCTGAGTGCGGGCTCGGCCGCTTCGCTTTAGGCTCGTGCGTGGCCAATTTGGCAGGCCCGTGGCCCGGACCTCTCCCTCGGCGACTGCGTTTCCGCGTCCGCCCGCGACCAAAAAAAAGTAACCCCGCCAGCCCATCCCACAACGATGCTCACGCGAGTCGCGCAACTTGTTGCTTGAAAGCCTCCTTGGGGGCGTATTGGGGGCCTCTCGGGGCCGCTGGGGCGCCATCCTGGGGCCATCTCTCGGGGCCCTCTTGAGGTTCCCTTGGGTTTTTTTGGGGGGGACACGTGCAGGTGGGTATCGATCGAGGAGGGGTGGTTTTTTTATTCGCGTCGCCCCTGCTGGAGCCCCCGAAGTCGCCGCCTCCGAGGGCAGTTCGAGGGCGCTTCTGGGAGTTCTTGGGGCCCCGCTTGAGCCATCGTGGGGCCATCTTGAAGCCTCTGAGGCCAATCGGAAGCGAGAGGGCGAGAAGGCCAACATCACCGATTCCCCATCGGTTTGGGGCGGAGTTTGGCCTCTCAGGTGCCTCCTGGGGCATCTCCGTGGCCACTTGAAGCCACCTTGGGGTCAGCATGGGGCCTCGTGGAGATATCCTGGAAGCCATCGTGGGCCAACTTGTGCCACATTGCGGCATTCCGGGAGCTGTCTGAAAGAGCTTGGGGCCACCTCGGAGCCCCCATGGGACAACACCCTGCGAAGGATACCCCCGATAAACACATGTCCGTTAAAACCGTTGTGCGTGCTCACTGTTTCTGTTGATCAAAGAGAGGGCGGCCAACTTAGCGTCCCCCCTCTGGAACTCTAGCGTCGCATCTTGGGGTCCTCCTGGGGCGCTCCTGGGCGCCTTCAGGGCCGTCTTGGGGCCAATCCTGGGCCCCTCTTGTGGCTATCTAGGCCCCCGAGCCATCTGGGTGTTTCGGAAAACCTTCTGAAGCGAAAGGGCGAGAGGGCTAACATCTCTGGTTCTCTTTGGGTGCTTGATTGGGTTTTGCCTCTTGGGGGCCTCCTTGGGAGGCTCCGAGGCCACCTGGACCTGTCTTGGAGTGGTCTACGAGCCATCTTGGAGTAGCCTGGGCAATCTTGGAGGTGTTGGGCTCCAGGAAGCCCTATTGAAGCCATCTTGGGCAATCTGGGCAGGTCCAGCGCCTCGCAACCCCCCCCCCCCTTCCAGGTCCACGGGGAAGGAGTAAGGGGAGGGGCAAACCCCTTTTCCCCGAGCGGGAAGAAGGGGGTTGGAACAGGAAGCGCGCCAAACCACTCACGCCCGAAAGGGCTGGCAGAATTTCATCACATACGAGGCTCCCGCTAAAGACTTCCTTCAGATGCAGGCCTCAGGAGTTCAAACGTCTCGACAGTTACAGGACCTGTATGACCCGCTCGGACTGCTCGCATGAACTGGGGCCCCCATCCCGAGGGATCTCCCGCTCGAGGCTCCCCCAGGTTTTAATCACAGGCGAGGCTCTCGCTCGAAAGTTCCTACAGTACGAGGCCCCAGGAGCCCCAAAACAACCTCGGCTATAGGATCTGTGCGACACCTTTTCGGATGGCGAACGTGAAGTGGAGGCCCCATACTTAGGAAGGGAACGCTCCCTCAATACTCCCTGGCAGTTCGCTCACAGACGAAGCTCCCACTCGAGACGTTCTCCAGATGCAGGCTTCCGGGGCCCAGCAGCGACTACAGGTACAGGATCCGTATGGCCCGCTCGGGTTGCTCACGTGAATCGGAGCTCCCACGGGGAGGGAGCTCCCGTTCGAGATTGCAGCACACATCAGTCGTCGAAGTCAGGCCTCAGGAGCCCCAGCGCGACGACGGTGACGGGATCTGTATGGCCAACCTGGGTTTTAGCATGAAGCGGGCCACCCCTGAGGTGGGAACTCCCGCCCGAGACGCCCTCACAATTCAACCACAGACGACGAGGCTCCCGCTCGAGACGTCCTCAAGATGCGCGTATGAGTGTGTGAGTGCGTGGGCGCGTAAGCGTGTGAGTGTGCATGAGGTATGGATTATGAGTGACGGTGATGGGGATGATGATGTTGATGATGACCAAGAGAAGGATCATGATCAGGATCAGGACCTGGTGATTCCAGTGCTGATGATATCGTTGAGCGTGCGTCTGTGTGCCAACGTGATTAGTGTGACGATGATGATGAAATTGATGATGCTGATGATGAAGATGAACATGATAATTATGATGATGCTAGTGACGATGTTTATGATGTTGTTCATGACGGGGATGACGATGACTATGATGAAGATGTTGATGCAAATGATGATGCTGTTGCTGAAGGTTATCACTATCATGATCTTGCTCATACTGAGGATGATCATGAGGATGATGATGTGGACGAGGATGGGAATGAGGATGAGGACATTGATGATGGTGATGGTAATGGTGGTGGTGATGGCGATGATAACGTTGATGCTGATGCTGCTGCAGGCTGCTGCTGCTGATGATGATGAAGATGATGAAGATGATGATGATGATGATGATGATGATGATGATGATGATGATGATGATGATGATGATGATGGTGGTGGCGATGATGGTGATGGTGATGATGATAATGATGCTGATGCTGATGCTGATGCTGATGCTGCTGATGATGATGATGATGATGATGAGGATGAGGATGAGGATGATGATGATGATGATGATGATGATGATGATGATGATGATGATGATGATGATGATGATGATGATGATGAGTGATGATGATGCTGATGATGATGATGATGATGATGATGATGATGATGATGATGATGATGATGATGATGATGGTGTTGACGGGGATTGAGGCCTCAAAGGTTCAAACGATGATTGGTACTTTGTGCGTTTGTGAAAGATGGTAGCGGCGTTATTGATGCGAAAGTGTTGACTGCGATGATGGTGACGTTGCTGCTGCTGACGATGAATGTGGTGGTGACGATGGCGGTGAGGACGGTACGGATGACGATGATGCGAGGGTGAGCGTGTGGGTGAGTTTGTGTTCCTGCGTGGGGGCGTCTAGAGAAAACACTAGCCCACTTATACCGACGCCCTCCTCCTCCTCCCCCTCCTCCTCCTCCTCTCCTCCTCCTCCTCTTCCTCCTCCTCTCCCCCTCCTCCCCCTCCTCCTCTCCTCCTCCTCCTCCTCCTCCTCCTCTCCTCCTCCCCCTCCTCCTCCCTCCTCCTCCTCCTCCTCCCTCCTCCTCCTCCTCCCTCCTCCTCCTCCCTCCTCCTCCTCCTCCTCCTCCTCCTCCTCCTCCTCCTCCTCCTCCTCCTCCTCCTCCCCCTCCTCCTCTAGGATGCTCGGGATCATTCCCGCGTGGTTTGGAATCACTCCCGCGGGCTCGCCTCGTCGGGCCTCCGGCGGCCCCAGAGGCCCCCCGAGGAGGCCCCCAGGGAGGGCCCCAGCAGGGCTCGACGAGGGTCCAACCGGGGCTCCAAGGACGGCCCAGCAGGCCGCCCAGGAGGATCCAAGACGAACCCAGGGAGGAGGAGGAGGAGGAGGAGGAGGAGGAGGAGGAGGAGGAGGAGGAGGAGGAGGCGGAGGAGGAGGAGGAGGAGGAGGAGGAGGAGGGTCCAACGGGGCTCCAATGACGGCCCAGCAGGCCGCCCAGGAGGATCCAAGGTGAACCCAGGGCGACGCGGGAGCGCCCCGAGGAGGCCCCAAGAGGGCCCAACAGAGGAGGCCCCAAGAGGGCCCGAGAGGGCCCAAGAGGCCCCAAGAGGGCCCCACAGGGCTCGACGGCGGTCCAACGGGGCTCCAATGACGGCCCAGCAGGCCGCCCAGGTGGATCCAAGGTGAAGCCAGGGCTAGGGGGCCACATGCGAACCCTACCCCTACCCCCCACGGTTTCTGAGGGGGAGAGTGGGGTCCACCTCGCTCGGGAGCTCCCGAGCGAAGTGGACCCCATCCTCCCCCTCAGAAACCGTGGGGGGTAGGGGTAGGGTTCGCATGTGGCCCCCTAAGGGCGACGCGGGAGCGCTCCAAGATGGTCCCAAGGCACCTCCCGAGCATCCCCGGGCCTGCCCAGGAAGCTCCAAGCGGCCCCGTGGGCCGCCCACGTGGCTCCGGGAGGCGCGGGAGGATTCCAAGGGGGGCAAGGAAGCCCGAGGGAGGGCACCAAGAAGGCTCCCAAAGGCTCCCGAGAGGCCCCGGGGAGGCATCTAGAGAGGCCTTCCGTCGCGCGGCCCCACGAGACCCCCAAGAGGCCCCTGTCGCCTCCTCCCTCCTCGCCCCTCTCTCCTCGCCGCCTCCTCCCTCCTCGGCCTTTCTCCTCTTCTCTGGCTGCTCCTCGCTCTTCGCCGGTCGCTCCCCGCTACTCCGCCTCCCTCTTCGATCTCTCTTCGGTCCTGGCTCTGCGATCCCCTCCTGGCAGCAGTACCAAGCTGGCAGCAGCAGCGGCAGCACGCAGTAACAGCAACCAGCAAGCAGCTGGCTGGCAGCAGCAAGCAGCAGTAGCGGGCAGCAGAACGCACCACACCGAAATGGCGATCATCAGCACCCTGCGGCCACAAACAGCAGCAACAACACGCAGCAGCGGCAAGCATCACCAGCAGCACGCAACAGTGGCAGTCAGCAGCAGCATGCAGTAGCATGCGCGCAATGCGAGGGTCAAGTCCCACTTTCTCGTCGCAGCCTGTCGGAAGCATGTCCACACACGCATGCCTGTTCGTGCAGATTTCGTGGACGTGGCCCACGCGTCAGCCATAGTCAGCTATAACGCTGGGATCAGCGCGTGCGAGAGGGGCGAGCAGTGGCAGCGAGCGTTAGCGCTGCTCAGCGAGATGTCAAAGGCGAATTTGAAGCCCAACGTCATTTATCTGCTCTAAAGTCAGGCGCAGCACCTGAAGGAAAGGTGGGCGCTCAAGTGGCTCAAGGTCGGCCCTTTCGGCCCCAGGCTGCTCCAAGAGGCCCAAGAGGGCCACAAGTGGGCTTCAAGACTTTCCAAGAGAGGCGCTAGACCGTCCACAAGGGCTCTAAGACGGCCCCAGAGAGAGCTCCAACGAAGCCCACGAGCGCCCCTTGGCGGCCCAAGAACGCCCCAGAGGCTCCCAAACACGCCCCCAGACGCCTCCAAGAGGATCTGGAGTGGGCTTCCACGCGCGCAAACCATTGACGTCCATATGGTTTCCGAATAATGTTCGCATGCTCGCAATGTCGGGCTGAGGGACACCCTGGACGGCCCAAGAAGTTCCCGAGATCAACACAAGACGGCCGAATATTCCCCCAGTCTGAGGACTTCAATATGGCCAAACAGGGTCCCAAGACGGTCCAAGAGGCCGCTGAGATGGCCAAGGGGGCCCAGGCACACACCAACATGGCCTCAAGACGCCCCCCGAACGCCCCCGGACACACCACAAAAACACCTCCCAGTGGACCCAAGGGCCGCCCAGACGGCTCCAGGAGGCCCTATAGGAGCCAGAGGTGGCCCCAAGAAGGCCCCAAGAGTCTCCCGAGGGGCACCCGAAAGACATCTCGAGAGGCCTTCCCTCACGAGGCCTTCAGAGACCCCCAAGGCGGCCACTTCGGGCAACAAAGAGGACAGAGTCCACGGGTCAGCCCTGGTCTTTCCTACATTGCAGAAGGCCCTTGCGTGCCAGAACGACCTGTGCACCAATCGCCCCCTGGAGCCCCCCGCGGCGTCCTGAGACCCCCCTGCGCGCTCCACGGCGGCTCCGGAGGGCCCTGAGACGGTCCAAAATGGCCCGAGATGCCTCCCGATGTTTCGAGAAGTTGCCGATATGGTTTTCAACCAGGCCAGCAGGCCCCGAGACGGCCCAAGAGGGCTCCAAGAGGCTCCCCGTGAGGGTCCCGAGAGTCCGAAGTAATTGATGTCCTATGGGCCTTTGAATCTGATTTTTATGATCTCGTCTTTTTCGAGGGCCCGACGCTCCAAGACGGCCCAAGAGGCCCCAGCATCGACCCAAGACGGATCGCCAGGTTCTCGAGGTGGCACCCAGACAACCCCAAAAACGCCCCAAGACGGCCCAAGGGTTTCCCCAATCAGATGGCCCAAGACGGCCCCAAGAGGGGGAACGGGAACAAGCATTTCGCACCCTCCGCCCCGAGATGTCGGGGCTGGACAGAACCCCCAACAGTGACACGTCGATTAGTGAATTGTCCGTTTTCGGTTCTCGAGAGGGCGCCGTGGCCGTTATTTTCCAGGCTTGCGCCCGCCAGGTTTGGGCCTCAGGTCGTTTTCACTAAACCACGTTTTACTAAAGGGGGGTCTGTCCATCCCCGAAGATGACCCCCGCGACCGCCATGCGGTCCAGGAGGCCCCCCACGAGGGTCCCCAAACCGCCTCCAGACGCCCCACGGGCGGCCCCAGAGGAGACCAGCTGTTCGGCCATGCGCGCGCCGAGACCATTGAGACACTCGTGTGCTGGCCTCTTCTCATGTCTCTCTTCTCGTTCGTCGCTCCGCGCTCCTCGCCCCTCGCTACTCGCCCCGCTCCTGACGGCTCTTGTGTCTTTACTCCCCTTCGCTCGTCGCACCTCCCTCCTGCCCCCTCGCCTCTCCCTCTTGGCTGCTGGCGTCTGGCTCGACCCCTTCTCTTCGGCTCTCACTCGCCTCTCCTCGCTTCTCTCTCTCTCTATCCTCGGCCGTCGCTCCTTCCTCCTCGCTCCTTAACTCTCGCTGATCGCTCCGCGCTCCCCCCACCCAAAACTGACCCTGACTCCTCGCTCCTGGCTCCTCGCTCCTCGGTCCACTCACGAGCGGCATGCTGCGTCAACTAGCAAGGGCACCAAGACGCAGCAGTCTGCACCCTCGAGCGGCAAGAGCGAACAGCAGCAGCCCGCAGCGAGCAGATGCAGCTCACAGCAAAAGGAAGCAGGAGCGGCACCAAGCCTCAGACAGCATCGCCCCGCAGCTTCAAGCAGCGGCAGGAGAGGCGAAGTTTGGGCCCAGCGTCATCACCAACTCCTTTGGGTAATCCGTCGGCCCTGGCCCAACGAGCCGCCTCGGACAGATTTGGGCCCAGCGTCATCGCCAAATCCTTTCGGTACTCCGTCGGCCCTGGCCCCACGAGCCGCCTCGATCCGATTCCGTGGGCAGGTGGGCCACGGGCCAGCACAAGTCTCTACCCTGCAGTGCCAGGGCCAGCGCGGACCTCGGCCCGGGGCCGCTCTCCCGGCGCTCCCTGGGCGGCCCCGGCTGGCCGCTGGCGGCGCTCCCGGGGCGGCCCCTGGGCGGCCGTGGACGGCCACCGGAAGGCTCCGAGGCGGCCCAGGACGGGGCCGCTCACGAGGGCGCCCGGCCGGCCCAAGAGGACCCCGAGCGAGCCCTGGCCCAGCACGCCCCCCAACAAACAAGCCGGGAGACTCCAGAGCCGGCCCAAGAGGGCCCCGAGAACGGCCCGCCGACTGCAAAATCGTATGTTCCCTGAGGCTTTTGATCGATCTTCAGGTCTTCCCCATATCGGGCCCAGGACAGCCACCAACGGCTCCAGGGTTAAGTCGGGCCTGTTCCCCTACAGGGGGATTTTCGATGAAAAATACAAATGCCCCCAAAATAGTCCAAGCATAGTCCAAAAATAGTCTGGGGACTATTGTTTGAGTATTATTTGCCTTTTGGGGCATTTTTGGGGTATTTTTTATTTTTCGTCGAAAATCCCCCTGTAGGGGGACACGCCCGACATAACTCCAGGGTCACCCCAGATCGCCCCAGCACGGCCCAAGAAGCTTCTATAGGCGGGTCTCGGGGCACCGGCCGAGCACCTGGAGAGGAATCTGCAGGCAGCACGCAGGCGGAGCGAGGAGGGCTCCAAGACAGCCCAGGGAACTTCCAGGGCGGCTCCAAAATGGTTTCAAGCTTAAGCTAGCAGACATTGGACAGCAGCCATTTTCTGGTGGGGCACGCTGTTCTGTTAAACGTATGTTGAATTGGGGACCCTCTGTGACGCTTCTCGGAGCTCCCAGAGATTCGACGGGTTTGTTCGGCATCTGCGGGCTGTTCTGTGGATTTCATCCACGGTGTGCGAGTTCCAGGTTCAGCACGCTTTGGATTGAATAAACGGGCACACGCTAGTATCATTAGTTACGTTGCAGGCAAACGCGCGTGCCAAAAGGGCCTGAGGATGAAAGGGGCGCGAAAACGCTGCGGTGCGGCTTCTGAGCCCTCGGCGAGGCGCAGCCGAGATGTAACACGAAGGTGCAGCGTTAAATGGGTAAAATCTGTCTGCGGCCTCCACGCTAGTCGAAGACGCCTCCGAGGCGGCCAGCGAGCGCTCGAAGACGCCCAAGATCGCCTGAAGACCTCCCCAGAGGCCTCCAACAATGGTCCGTGGAAGCGCCCAGAAGAATCCAGGAGTATTGAGAAGACCATGCGAGGAGACCGACATACATGTGTTGCTTTGGTTTTTCATTGTTTGTCGGATTCTCCGCAGTTCCCACAAGACAGCCCAAGACACCTCCCAGATCCACCCGAGACGCCCCAAGACTGCCCAAAAGGCTCCGATGAGAGCCTCCGCGCGGCCCCAGAGGAACGCCACGACAGCTCCAGGAGTGAGGGGAAGACCTCCTGCGGGGCGGCCTCCTGCGCCTTCCGGGAGACGCGGACGACACTCAACGCAAGGATGGCGTACAGTCGGCCCGGATTAGTGGGTCGACCTTGCCAAGTCAAGGGGATACCCTTGTGACCTGTACCTCGAGACGCGTGCCTTCTCGCAGTCCTACGGCGATGCGGCCCTCGGAAGGGTCTTGTGTCCTCTCGCGTGTCCTGTCCAATCAAGGCCGACTGTATTCCAATCTGGACTGCTCAAAACCCCGACCAGAACTCAGACGCCAGGGTCCTGGCGCTATTCTTCCGCCCTGAAGGTCAGGGCACCAGACGCCCGCGCCGGTCCTGGCCAGGGCGCCCCTGGTCCCAGGGCTGGTGCAGGAGGAGCAGGAGCAGGAGCAGGAGCAGGAGGAGGAGGAGGAGGAGGAGGAGGAGGAGGAGGAGGAGGAGGAGGAGGAGGAGGAGGAGGAGGGAGGAGGAGGAGGAGGAGGAGGAGGAGGAGCAGAAGGGTGGCGTATTCACTTCTGTCCGCGGCCCCCGGGCTCGGGCGCTGCGGGCCCCCGCACCCCTGCCGCGGAGCGTCTTCGGTGGTGCCCGCGGCCCTGGGACCGGGCGCGGGGGCCTCGGCGTCCCGGCCGCGGACGTGCTTCCGCAGGCCGCCCCCGCGCTCGATCTCGTCCCCCGGGCATCGGCGAGCAGCGCCACCGGGCGCTCCCGCTGCTCAGCGAGATGCTGCGAGCGAGCGCGCCTGGGGGCACCACCTATCCCCCCTGCAGGTGGGCGCGGTCCGCGGGTCGGCCCTGTAGCCTACCCTGCAACACCGGGAGAGCCGCGCGCCAGAGCGCAGATGGTTCAGAGGTCTCCGAACCGGCCCCGGCCAGTCCTGGCGCGCTCCAGGCTTCCCCCAGGGGACTCCAAGATCGTCCAAGAGGGGCCCAAGAAGGTCCAAGATGGCTCGAGACGCCTCCAGACGGTCCCAGAGGTCGCCAATATGACTTTCACACGACCCACAGGGCCGCAAGACGTCCCAAGAGGGCGGCCCCCTCGGATTTTTGACGCTGCAAGATAACCCCAAGTGGCCCCAAATGTCGCCCCGAGACGCCCACCATGCCCCCAAGAGGGCCCCCAGACAGCCCAAGAAGGCCCCAAGGACGGCCCAAGAGGCCCCCAAGACGGCCCCCAAGAGGGTCCCTCAGAAGGGGGCACTCGAGCTGATATTTCGCGCTCTCGGCTCCAAGATGGTCCCAGAGACCGCCAGCAGAGGTCCGCCAGAGCAGTCCCCGGAGGACCCCAGGAGGCCCAAAAATCAGACCCCTGAGGCCCCGCAGAGGCCCCCAAACGCCCCCCCCAAACCGCCTGCAAGATGCTTCCCGGGGGAAGATCCCGCAGGAAACTAGGGCTGGGCGACTCGTATGGGAGCTCCCCCTGAGAGTGCTCCGGACAGGCCGGTCACTGGGGGCATGCTCCGCGGTGCCTTCAAATTTCTTTAGCAGCCCGCGCGCATCCTCCGACTTACCCAGGCGGCCACAGCCACCATGGAACATCTTTGGGAAAAAGGGCCCACACACTCATGCTTCTCCATATCCAGCCTTGGACCTAATAGGGCCTCAAGGCGGCTCAAGATCATCCTGGGACGGCACAATGCGCCCCGATGAATGACCCCCCGAAGGCAAGCAGCAGCAGCAGCAGCACGCAGCAGCAGTACTAAGCATTACCAACAGCACGCGGCAGCGGCATCAATCAGCAGCATGCAGGAGCATGCGCGGAGTGCGAAGTTCGAGCCCCACGACATGATGTCAGCCTTTCGGCAGCATGTCCACCACTACATGCCAGTTCGTGCAGATTTCATGGAAGGAGTCCAGGGTCAGCCCTAGTCTCTACTACATTGCAGGGCCCAGTGCGTGCCAGAAGGGCGCAGGCTTCAATGAGTCAAAACCGCCCCGGGCTGGCCCCGGGCCGCCCCGGGCCGCCCAGGCAGGCTCCAGGACATGTCGAGAGGGCCCCCAGAAGCCCCCAAGACGGCCCCGGAGAGCCCCGGCACGCTTAAAGATGGGTCCAAGACGCCCGAGATTCGCCCCAGACGGCCCAAGAGGCGTCCAAGACGCCCGAAGAGGCCTCCCAAGAGGCCTCCCAAGAGGGCCCCGAGCGACAGAAATCGTAGATTTCTCTTGTGTTTTTCGATGTTTTCGGCCTCCTCGCCTCTTCGGCTTCCCGACGCTCCAAGACGGCCCAAGAAGTCCCCCCGACCGCTCCAAGACGGCCGAAGAGGACCCCAAGAGAGCCCCAAGACGGGCCAGGAGGGCCCCAAGACGGTCCCAAGACGCCCCAGGACGGCCCCAGGACGGCCCAGGAGGCGCCCAAGACGGCCCAAGAGGCACCCAAGACGGCCCCAGGAGCGGCCCAAGACGGCCCAAGACAGCCCAAGAGGCGCCGAGGCGGGCCTCAGACGGCCCCAAGACGGCCCAAGAGGCACCCAAGACGGCCCGAGAGGGCCCTAAGAGCCCCCCCGGGAGGCCCAAAAGAAGGCCGAAGAGGCTCCGAAACGGCCCCCACGAAGCCTTCAGTGGCTTCAGAATTCCCTCCAGGAGCGGGGGAGCGGACGAGAGGCGACAGGCATATCGCAGGCAAAAACGCCCCAAGAGATCCCCAAACGGCCCCCACGAAGCCCTAAGTGGCCTCAGAATTGCTTCCAGGAGGGGGGGAGCGGACGAGAGGCGACCGGCATATCGAAGGCACAAAAGAACAATGTTGGACGCTCCGAGGGCCTTCGATGTTTCTCTGTTGGGGAGAGTCGTCGTAGGATCGACGATTGCCGACCGAGGGCATGGAGAATCCAGCGAAAGAGGAGAAGAAGGTGGAAGAGGAGGAGGAGGAGGAGGAGGCGGAGGAGGAGGAGGACGAGGAGGGGGAGGAAGCAGCAGGACCTCCGAGCAGCAGCAGCAGCTGAAGAACACAGGAGAGCTACCGCCGGGTCTGACAGGCCAGCTACCGCCCCCCTTTGCCCGATATGCTGTGCCATAATGTTCCCCCATGGGCCTTGGCAAACTCTTCGGGCCAACCAGACCGGACCCCTGGGACAGCAGCCAATTGATATGACCCAGGCACCTCTCCGCACTCTTCGGACCACAGACCCTCTGGGCAAGCAGAATGGGACTTGGCGAACAAACCCTCCCGTTGGCGGCGATGCGACTGGATCGCACCATCAAGGCGTGCCCGGAGGTGATAGCCGACCCAACAGCGGCTTCTGTTAAGATTTTACAGAATTTCA
This sequence comes from Prorocentrum cordatum, assembly GCA_963575745.1. NCBI lineage: Eukaryota > Dinophyceae > Prorocentrales > Prorocentraceae > Prorocentrum > Prorocentrum cordatum. The sequence goes on along the minus strand of CAUYUJ010007191.1, from coordinate 100,845 downwards.
GATTTTCTTTAAGCTCTCTGGGGCCCTCCCTCTAGATCCTTGCGCTCCCCGGCGCTTTCGGTGGTTGTCCCCGATGGCCTCCCGAGCCCTTCCCCAGGCGCTCCTGAGACGCCTCAGATGAGCTTCGACTTCGACGCACATCCCCGAGAGACTTCGAAACTGCCCTCAATAGAAGGGGGGTGAACGAGAAGTGCGCCGGGGCCAAGCTGCTGGAGCGCTGCAAGAGCTCGGACACGAAGGCGCAGTCTCGCAGCCGCCGCCCGAACCGCCGCCGTGTTTGTAGATTTTCGGTGCAATCTGCGCCGTTCCTCCGAAAACCATTCCAGAAAGATGTCGTGGACGGAGTCCACGGGTCAGCCCTAGTCTCTACTACATTGCAGGGCCCAGTGCGTGCCAGAAGGGCGCAGGCCCCATTAACTCATAATCGCCCCTGGCTGGCCCCGGGCCGCCCCGGGCCGCCCCGGGCCGCCCCAAGACGCGCCAAGGAAGCCCCAAGAGGCCCCCAAGACGGCTCCGGAGGGCCCCGGCACGCCCCAAGATGGGCCCAAGACGCTCAAGATTGGCCCAAGACGGCCCAAGAAGCCTCCCAGACGCCCCAAGAGGCTTCCCCAGAGGCCTCCCAAGAGGGCCCCGAGCGGTAGAAACCGTCGATTTCCATTGTGTTTTTCGATGGTTTCGGCCTCCTCGCCTTTTCGGCACCCCGACGCTCCAAGACGGGCCAAGAGCTCCCCCAGACCGCTCCAAGACGGCCGAAGAGGACCCCAAGAGAGCCCCAAGACAGGCCAAGAGGGCCCCCAAGACGGCCCCACGGCGGCCCAGGACGGCCCCAGGACAGCCCAGGAGGCGCCCAAGACGGCCCAACAGGCACCCAAGACGGCCCCAGGAGCGGCCCAAGACGGCCCAAGCCAGCCCAAGAGGCGCCGAGGCGGGTCTCAGACGGCCCCAAGACGGCCCAAGAGGCACCCAAGACGGCCCGAGAGGGCCCTGAGAGCCCCCCCGGGAGGCTGTGGGCGAACAAGAGGAATCCCAGCGGGACGCCAACCCTGGGGCCCGTGGGCCCCGCGCCGCTTGGGCAGAAGACGAACGCCGGGTCTGACAGGCCAGCTACCGCCCCCCTTTGCCCGATATGCTGTGCCATTCTGTTCCCCCAGGGGCCTTGGCAAACTCTTCGGGCCAAGCAGACCGGACCCCTGGGACAGCAGCCAATTGATATGACCCTGGGACCTCTCCGCATTCTTCGGACGAGCATCTGGGGGGCCCAGGAGATTCGGACATGTCTTCCCCATTCCTTGCCCTGTCCCGTTCTGTTCGCCCGAAGGCCTCCACAGACCCTCTGGGCGAACAGAATGGGACATGGCGAACAAACCCTCCCGTTGGCGGTGATGCGACTGGATCGCACCATCAAGGCGCGCCCGGAGGTGATGGCCGACCCAACAGCGGTTTCTCTTAAGAGTTCACTGGATTTCAAATTTTCTTGAAGCTCTCTTGGGCCCTCCCTGTAGATCCTTGCGAGCCTCCCCGGCGCTTTCGGTGGCTTTCCCCGATGGCCTCCCGAGCCCTTCCCCGAGCGCTCCTGAGGCGCCTCAGATGGGCTTCGACTTCGACGCACATCCCCGAGAAACTTCGAAACTGTCCTCAATAGGAGGGGGGTGAACGAGCAGTGCGCTGGGCCAAGCTGCTGCAGCGCTGCAAGAGCTCGGACACGAAGGCGCCGCCCGAGCCGCCGCCGTGTTTGTAGATTTTCGGTACAATCTGCGCCGTTCCTCCGAGAACCATTCCAGAAAGATGTCGTGGACGGAGTCCACGGGTCAGCCCTAGTCAGCTACAGCACTGGGGTCAGCGCGTGCGGGAAGGGCGGGCAGTGGCAGCGGGCTTTGGCGCTGCTCAGCGAGATGCGGGAGGCGAAGCTGGAGCACGGCGTCATCAGCTACAGCGCTGGGATCAGCGCGTGCGAGAAGGGCGGGCAGTGGCAGCAGGCGTTGGTGCTGCTCAGCGAGATGCGGGAGGAGAAGCTGGAGCTCGACGTTATCTGTATTACATTTCAGACATACGCGCGTGCGCGAAGTACGCTGTCCCAAAGGCTCCTTCGGCGCCCCAGCGGGCCTCCCGGGCGGCCCCGGGCCGCTTGAAGACGTCCCAAGGCGCTCTAAGACGCCCCAAGAGCGCCAAGAGTTATGATGCCTACTTGAAGCCTTGACCACCAGAGAGAATTTCGAGCACCAGGGATGTATCGAAGCTGCATGGTTTTTGCGTGGTGGGCCCTGGGGTGCGATACTTGTTCGGTACTTCGCTAGCGTGTCGGGGAGACACTGTCACGACACTTCTCGGGGTGCTCGAAATTGCTTTTGGGAGAAGGTCCTTGAGTACGATGAGAACAACATAGCCCAACAGCGCCTGAGCGCCTTCAGGTCGTCCCAGACGCTCCACGGCCGCTCCTAGACGCCGACACCGTTCCACGTGGACCCCAACAAAACAGCCCAAGAGGGCCCAAGAGGACTCCGACCACGCGGCTCCATGCACGTTTACGATCGCCCCAAGATGGCCCGAAAGGCCCCGACGAGCGCACCAGAACGGCCCAAGAAGGCCCCGCCATCCCCAATACTGGCTCCAGACAGCTTGGTAGAGTTTCGGGTGGCCCCCCAAGACGTCCCAGGAATTGCCCAGGAGGGCCCCAGCCGAGCTCCAACACGGCCGCAGACCCCCACCAGGGCCCCACGACGGCCGTGGAGGTCCCCAGGACGGCCCCAGAGGGCCCCAGTGTGGCCCAAGAGGGCCGCACAATGGCCCAAGAGGGCTCCGGGACCTGTTGAAGACAAAGAGGGCCCCAGAATGGCCCAAGGGGGCTCCAGATGGCCCCCGTGGGCACCCCATCTCTTCTCGAGCCGCCTCCCGCCTGCCTCGGCCTCTTTCTCCTCTGGGAGCATGCGCCCCCCCCTCTCCTCCTCCTCCTCCTCCTCCTCCTCCTCCTCCTCCTCCTCCTCCTCCTCCTCCTCCTCCTCCTCCTCCTCCTCCTCTTGGAAGAGGTTGTAGCGGCACTGAACTACGGGATTCCCGCAGCAGTCGATGCCACGATAAACCCCCCAAGGGACCACTCCGAGATAGCCCACACCCTTCCAGATAGCGCACACCCGCCCAAGACATTCCAAGACCGCCTCCAGCTCCGGCGCTGCTGGACACATACCTCGCCGCCATGTTGATAATTTGCCGTTCGGCAGCATCTCCGCCGCTCCTCCGAGAACTGCTTCGTACAGATTCCATGGACGCAGTCAACGGGTCAGCCCCAGTCAGCTGCAATGCTGCCACCAGCGCGTGCGAGAAAGGGGAGCATTGGCAGCTGGCTCTGGCGCTCTTCAGCGAGATGCGGGAGGCGAAGCTGGAGCCCAACGTCACCTGCCCTACGATACTGCGCACAGCGCGCGCGCGCGAAAAGAGCGAGCGGTGGCATCGAACCCGTCCCCCCCGGGCCGGTCCGGGGGCGCCCCCCACGTGGCCCGGGCCGCTCCGCGCGGGCCCTCGGAGCCGCCTCTCGGCAGCCCTTCGGAGGGGCCCCGATGGCGCAGGCGACGGCGCAAGACTGCCGAGCATGGCCCCCGGACAGCCCAAGAGGCGCCCGTGACGCCCCAGGACCGCCCCGAAGAGACCCCCAGGGGGCGCGTCCGGAAGCCGAGATTTTTGTTTTTTTGAGGCAGTATGGGCTCTTCAATGTTTTGGGGGCGCTCTCACCTTTTCGGGCTTCAGCCGCCCAAGACGGTGTCAGGGCCCCCCAGATCGCACCAGGGCGGCCCCAGAGGCTCCCAAGAGCGCCCCAACACGGCCCAGGAAGCCCCAAGACGGTTCCAAGACGGCCCCAAGATGGTCCTGGAATGCCCCAAGAGAAGTCCTAGAGAAGCTCAAGTTGTCCGAGAGGCCCCCAAGCCGGCCCAAGCCGGCCCCAGAAGGTTCCGAGCCGGCCTCGCAGGGCCCCAAGAGGGCGCCAAGACGGCCCCAGGATAGCCCAAGAGAGCCCGAAGTCGAGCCAAGAGGGACCCCAGAGCCCCCCCAGAGGCCGAATTCATAAATTATTAGATTTTTTCTTGCTCTACTCTTTTCGGGCTTCAGCCGCCCAAGACGGCCTCAGGGGCCTCCCAGATCGTGCCAGGGCGGCCCCAGAGGCTCCCAAGAGCGCCCCAACACGGCCCATGAAAGCCCCAAGACGGTTCCAAGACGGCCCCAAGTCGATCTTGGAGGGCCCCAAGAGAAGTCCCAGAGAGACCCAAAGGGTCCCAGAGGACCCGCCTGAAGCCCCAGGGTATGCCTCGGCGGGCCCTCGGAGCCGCCTCGGTAGCCTTCGGAGGGGCCCCGATGGCGCAGGCGACGGCGCAAGACTGCTAAGCATGGCCCCCAGACAGCCCAAGAGGCACCCATGACGCCCCAGGACCGCCCCAAGAGACTCCCAGGGAGCGCTTCCAGAAGCCGAGATTACTTTTTTTTGATGTTGCATGGTTTTTTCAACTTTTGGGGGGATGTTTTCACCTTTTCCGCCTTCAGGCGCCCAAGACGGTGTCAGGGGCCTCTTAGATCGTGCCAGGGCGGCCCCAGAGAGGCTCCCAAGAGCGCCCCACGATGGCCCAAGAAAGCCCCAAGAGAAGTCCCAGAGAGGCCCAAAGGGTCCTAGAGGACCCGCCTGAAGCCCCAGGGTAGGCCCAAGCAGGCCCCAAGAGGCCCCATAAGGGCGTTCAGATTGGCTTCAAGTGGATTCCAAGAGATCCCACAAGCAAATGGAGTGACGCCACTTGCTTGTGGATTCTATCTGGGCCCACTCGTGGCACTTGGGGCGCTCTCCGAGCGCTCCCGGAGGCCGCCTCAGTCCCGCCTGAAGCCGCAGGGTAGGCAGGAGCGGGCCCCACGAGACCACAAGGAGGCTTCCAAGACGGCTTGAAGTGCATTCCGAGAGAGCCCAAAAGCAAGTTGAGTGACGCCACTTCTTTTTGGGCCCTCTTAGGGGTGCACTTGGGGCCCTGTTGGAGCCTCCCAGGAGCTCGCCTGACTTCTGCTCGGAGCCCCAGGGTAGCTCCGAGAGGGCCCGAGAGGCTTCAAGGGGAGACCCCCAGAGATTTCCAACAGCCCTCCAAGCTGGCCCACAAGCAAGTGGTGTCACTCCACTTACTTTTGGATTCTCTCAGGGCCTACCTGGGGCCCTCTCGGAGCGTTCCCAGGCGCCGCCTAAGACCCGCCTGAAGCGCCAGAGTAGGCCCAAGCAGGCCCCAAGAGGCCCCAGGAGGGCTTGCGGAGCGGCTTCAAATGGATTCCAAGAAAGCCCACAAGCAAATGGAGTGACGCCACTTGCTAGTGGATTCTCGCTGGGCCCACTTGGGGCCCCTCGGAGCTCGTCCACGCGTCGCTTCAGTCGCGCCTGAAGCCGCAGGGTAGGCAGGAGCGGGCCCCACGAGACCACAAGGAGGCTTCCAAGACGACTTGAAGTGCATTCCGAGAGAGCCCAAGAGCAAGTGGAGTGACGGCACTTCTTTTTGGACCCCTTTGGGGTGCACTCGGGGCCTTGTTGGAGCTTCCCAGGAGCTCGCCTGACTTCTGCCCGAAGCCCCGGGTTAGTCCTTGAGTTCATCGTCCGCATTCGACGATACATGCGACCGGACAGACAATCCCACAGAATGTTGGATGCGGCCGACGTCATTGTCGTTCGTCCACACTCGATGAGTAGTGCGACTAGAAGCTCTGCTTTCTTCCTGTGTCGCAGGCACGACCTACAACTTCCAGGACGGCTTCTGAGGACCTTAAGGGTCCAAGATGGCTTGAGACGTCCCCAGACGGTCCAAGAGGTCGCCAATATGGCTTCCAGACGGCCCCATAGTGCGGGAAGGCGGCTCAAGACGGCCTCAAGAGAGGTCCCCGAGGAGGGCCCCGAGAGGCCAAAATCATTGATTTCCTTGAGGTTTTCTTGAAGGGGTTCAGCGACCTCGCCTTTTCGGGGTCTCCTCGCTCCAAGCCGGCCCCATGGCCCCCAAGATCGCACCAAGATGGCTCAAGAGGCCCCCAAGCGAACTCCCACACAGCCCAAGAGGGCCCCAAGACGGCCCAAGAGGACCCCAAGACGGCCCAGGAACGCCCCACGAGGGCCTTACGAGGGGGAACTCGAACTGCCATGTCGCGCCCACCGCTCCAGGATGATCTCAAAAACCGCCAGCTGACCCCCAAGAGCTGACCCCCAAGAGGCCCCCCAGACGCCCCAGGAGGCGTTCCAAGAGGCCCAAATCAGGTCCCAAGAGACCCTCGAGAGGCCATAAGACACGCCCAGAACCGCTCCAAGAGGCTTCCGAGGGAAGGTTTCTCAGAGATCTCTGGGATCGCGCTGGCCACCCAGGAAAATGAAGCGCCCATGCGCCTCTTATTGCTCTCCCCTCCTTTGCAAAGGCTCCTGTCTGAATGGGCGACTCGTCCGGGGGTTCTTTCTCAGAGTGCGTCAGATAGGCCGGCCATTGGGGGCATTCTCTGCAATGCCTTCGACATTCTTCCCAGTTCGTGCAGCCCGCGCGCATCCTCCGACCTCCTCGGGCGGCCACAGCCAGCATGGAACATCGTTAGAAAAGAAGGCCCACTGTTGCTTGTGAATTTCCAGCCTTGGTCCAAACACAGCCTCACGGCTGTAGATCATCCGGGGGCGGCCCAAAACGCCTCCATTACGGCAACACCACGCAGCACGAAGCATGCAGCAATAGCGTCAGCACACGGCAACGGCAAACAGCAGCAGCAGGCAGCGGTCAGCAGCACGCTCCAATCAGGCGTGGCCATCAGCAGCACCTTTCAGCCGCAGGCAACAACGAAAACACACAATCGGCAAACAGGACCAACACGCAACAGCGGCAGCAAGCAGCAGCACGCAAAGGCATGCGCCGAGTACGAGGGTCGAGTCCCACGCTGTAACGACACCCCCAGGGGCTCCCACACACCTCCGGGAGGCCGCACCACGCTTCACGGCGGCTCCCAAGGCGGGGGCAGCGGACGACAGGCGAGAGGAAGAGGTGTAGGAGGAGGAGGGGGAGGAGGAGGAAGGAGGAGGAGGAGGGAGGAGTAGGAGGGAGGAGAGAGGAGGAGGAGGAGGAGGAGGAGGAGGAGGAGAGGAGGAGGAGGAGGAGGAGGAGGAGGAGGAGGAGGAGGAGGAGGAGGAGGAGGAGGAGGAGGAGAGGAGGAGGAGGAGGAGGAGGAGGAGGAGGAGGAGGAGGAGGAGGAGGAGGAGGAGGAGGAGGAGGAGGAGGAGGAGGAGGAGGAGGAGGAGGAGGAGGAGGAGGAGAGGAGGAGGAGGAGGAGGAGGAGAGGAGGAGGAGGAGGAGGAGGAGGGAGGAGGAGGAGGAGGAGGAGGAGAGGAGGAGAGGAGAGGAGAGGAGGAGAGAAGGAGGAGGAGGAGGAGGAGGAGGAGGAGGAGGAGGAGGAGGAGGAGGAGGAGGAAGAGGTGTAGGAGGAGGAGGGGGAGGAGAAGGAGCTGCTGCTGCTGCTGCTGCTGCTGCTGCTGCTGCTGCCCATGCCCCTGGATCGTCTGCCGCTGACACTGCCAGCGCTGTTCTGGGCGACGTCAGAATCATCAAGCAAAGAGCGCACTCTGAAGCAATGGGCAGAAGCAAGGGCACTCTGACCACAGGCATTCTTGGACGTTAGTCTACGGGTCAGCCCTAGCTACAGCGCTGGGATCAGCGCATGCGGGAACGGTGACCCAACACCAGCAGCACCCTTCAGCTACAAGCAGTGGCAGCACGCAGCACCGGCAAGTAAGCATTGCGAACAGCACGCAGCAGCGGCTGCAAGCAGCAGCACGCAGTTGTCTTGCGCGGAATGCGAAGTTCGAGCCCCACGCCATCATGTAAGCCTTTCGGCAGCACGTCCATCAGCATTTGCCAGTTCGGGGCAGATTTCATGGACGTAGTCCACTCGTCAGCCCCAGTCAGCTACAGCGCTGGGATCAGCGCGTGCGAGAAGGGTGAGCAGTGGCAGCGGGCTCTGGCGCTGCTCAGCGAGATGTGGGAGACGAAGCTGGAACCCAACGTCATCAGCTACAACGCTGTGATCAGCGCGTGCGAGAAGGGCGAGCAATGGCAGCGGGCGCTGGCGCTTCTCAGCGAGATGTGGGAGGCGAAGCTGGAGCCCGACGTCATCTTACCTACACATCAGGGGCATTTGCGTGCGAGAAGGCCTGGGCCCAAATATCATCATCTGCAGGACCCCCCTGGCCGTCCTGAGAGCCTCAGGAGTGCCCGAAGACGGCCTCAGTCTGCCCCAAGACGGCCCTGGGACGCTCAGGAGGGCGCCAAGACGACCCGATAGGGCTCCAACACTGTCCAATATGGCCTCGAGACGGCCGAAGAAGCCCCCAAGGCGCCCCAAGAGCGCGCCCAGAGGGCTTCTGATAGAGCCTCAAGACGTAAGAATCGACGATCTTCCCAGGGTTGTTGATGTATTTTAGGTTGATCGCCTTTTCGGGATCCCGAACGCCCAAGACGGCGACATGGGCCTTCCACAATGGTCTGAGACGGCCCCAGAGGCCCCAAAGAGGGCCCCAAGACGGTTCAAGAGTACAAAAGGACGGCCCAAGAGAGCGCCAAGACGGGCTCAGAGAGCCCCAAAGAAGGCTCTCAGAGGTCGCCGTCAGGGCCCCAAGACGGCTCCAACGAGGCTCCAAGAGGGGCCTAGAGGGGTCCGAGACCCACAGCATGCCCCTGAGGGCTCCCAGGAGGCTCCCACGAGGTCCAAATCTGGGCCAAGAGAGCCCCAGGGGAACCCGGACGGAGAGAGCCCCAATACTCAACATTTAATGATGTCTTGTCGGTGTTCGACGAATTTTAGCTTGCTCGCTTTTTTGAATTCTCGACTACTCCAGACCGCCTCATGAGCCTTCCACATCGGCCCCAGACGGCCCAGGAGGCCCTGAAGGTGCCCCATGACGTCTCAAGAGGACCCCAAGACCGCCCAAGAGGGCGCCAATGCCTCCTGGTCCCTGTGGGCTCTGGGCCGCGAAGACCTCGCAGAGACAGCCTTCGATAATGTCCGAGATGGCCAGAATTGGCCACGACAGCCGCCAGACAAGGCCCCGAGAGATCTCAAGCCGTTCCAAGAAGCCTCCAAAAGGCCCCAAGACGCCCAAAGAGGCGTCCAGAAGACCACGCCCCAAGAATATTTGAAAAGGCTTCGGAGAGCTTCCAGACGGCCCGACACGCCCTCCAGAGAGCGCCACGGCGGCCCAACAGACCCCCAGAGAACCTCGAGACGGCCCCAAGTGGGCCCAATGAGGCCCCCAATAGTTAGGACCCCCCACCACGGCCTCAATATCCGGCAGCAGACAAACCAGCAGCGGCAGCAACTAGTAGCTAGCAGCAGAAAACAAGCAGCCGCTGCATTGCCCGCGGCCGGCTGGCGGCCATCCCCGCTGCCGTGGCGTGCGGCAGAGAGTCAGTTGCGACCGCCAGGCCTGCCAGCATGCTGGCAGTGACGTCGGGAAGACAACTGTCTGGCTACCAGCTATGCGCGCCAAACATCAGGCAAGCAGGCAAGCGATCTCAGCTTCTGCACGCGGGCAAGCTGTCGTGGACGTACGTCCACGAGACAGCTCTAGTCAGCTACAACGCTGCGATCAGCGCGTGCCAGAAAGGCAAACAGTGGCAGTGGCAGAGGGCTCTGTCTCTGCTAAGAGACATCCGCCAGATGAAACCGCACCCAGACTTGTTCGTCTATGGTATTGTAGCCAGCATGTGCGAGCATGGCGGACAACGCAATCTGGTGCAGTCGTTGACGAGGGAGATGTGCGGTGTGATCGCAGCGGAATAGCGGAATCCGTATCATAATGCCAGGCCCGTGTGCATGTAAAGATGTCGTGAGCGAAGGCAGCGAACTTCGCGTTCCCGTGGAGCAGCACCTCCGCGATGGTCTAGGCTGATCCACTCGCGGGCTCCCCCTGACAGCCCCAGTAGGTCCCTCACAGGCTACAGAGCTCAGCACGGTCCCCAAGGGCCGCCATCATGTTAAAGGCCTTTTAGATTTTTCCTGGGGGGCCCAAACAGTCCCCTCACGTCTCCGCAAGGCAAGAACACATTAGGTGTTCTTCCGAAGCAATGCTTGCACGAAGGGTTGACAGGAGTGATCATCAATAGCTGCGAGTTCTTGTTCTTCCCATGGTGCTGTATGGTGGTGCTCTCTATAGCAGGAACGTTCAGGTTTGGTTCGAGCCTGGCTAACAAGAACAGCCAGCCAGGCACGGCTCTGGAGACATACTGTCTATGGTTGGCGCCCCGTGCTGCTCTAGTCTCTCCTACATGGCCGGTGGAAGCGCGTGCGAGAAGCCCAGGGCCTCAAGTGCACAAAATCGCCCTTTACGGCGCCACCGCGGGGCCGAATCGCTCAGGCCGGTCCCAGAGGCGCTCCAGAGGGGTTCCCAGACCGTCCAAGAGCGCTCCAAGACGGCCTCAGTGGGGCCCCAAACGGCCCACGGGGGCCCGAAGCCTTCCGGGGGGGGGGGCTCCACGACGATCCAAGAGGCCGCAAAGACGCCCCAAGAGGGCCCCGAGCGCACGCCAAAGAGGCAGAAATCGTCAAATTTCAATAAAATGTGCATTTTCAGCATTCCCGCCTTGTGTGCTCCTCAGCGGCCCAGGACACGCCAAGAGACCTCCCAAATCGCCCCAAGAAGACGCCAGCGTCCCCTAAGGGCTCCAAGACGGCCCACAAGAGCCCCAAGACGACGCCAGAGAGCCCTGAAACGGCCTCACAGAATCCCAAGACGGCCCCAAGGAAGCTCCGAGGGGGCCCCAAGAGGCTCCCAAGACGGCCTCAGGCAGCCTCAAGAGAGCTCCTAGACGGTCCAAGGCCTCCTGGACGCCCCGTGACGGCCCAAAATGGCCCCAAGACGTCCCAAAACGCTCCCAGAGCAGCCCAAAAAAGCATCAGAATGGTCCGAAAAAGACCCCCAGAAGGACCACCAAGCAGGCCCAGAGACGCCCATTATAAGAGCGATCGGTGAAGTACAAAGCTCTTCTCACCAAGGCTCCCAAGAGCGAGCCGCAGCGTAGAGAGCTCTCCCAGGAACAGCTCCCAAGAGCGAGCGGTGACGTGACCAGCCCTTCACACAGGGGTTCTCAAAAGCGAAGGGCGCCATGAGCCATCTCGGGCCGATTCCTGAATCGCCCCTTTCGTTTCCGTGCCCGCGCAGGTCTCGAGAAGCTCGTGGACGAAGTCCACGGGTTCGCCCTAGTCAGCTACAACGCTGGGATCAGCGCGTGCGAGAAGAGCGGGCAGTGGCAGCCGGCGCTGGCGCTGCTCAGCGAGATGCGGAAGGCAAAAGTGGAGCCCGACGCCATCAGTACTGCATCGCGCGGCCTTGTGCGTATTAGAAGGGTTGGGGCCTGATTGGGCTCCGCGGCTTCAAAGGCGTCCCGAGAGCCCCAAGATGGCCCCAGTAGACCCAAAAGTTTCTCCACAGTGGCGAAGTTGGCTGCAAGAGTGGCCCGATAGCGGCCCAGGAGGCCCACAAAGCAGACCGAGAGGCGTCCAACATTCCCCGAGAGGTTACTTGGAGAACGCCGGCGACGACTCGAAGTGGCAAAAATGGCTGATCTTCTTCTGGTTGTGCACACAAGGTTTTCGCCTCCTGGAGTAGCCCTGAGGGCCCCGCGAGAACCCAGGGCGCTCCGTTGACGCCGTCGGAGGGCCTCCCGCGGCCCGAGGAAGCTCCCGGATGCCCCAAGATGACTTCCAAGGTCGTGGAATCCCATTGTTCTTCGCATATGCCTAACACTCTCCACATCTTGGTTCCAGGTGGACTCGCGAGAGGGCCCCAGGCATTCGCGAGAGGGCCGAGGAGGCCCACAAGAGCCCCCGTGGAGAGCCCACAGCGCACCCCAGATGAGCCCAAGCGGGGCCCGGCCAGCCTCTGAGATGGTCCCAAGGGCGGCCGCAAGACGACCCCGGACCGCCCCGGCGTGGCCCCCCGGGCCCTCCCCTCCGAGCGCCCCCTGGCCCCCCCCACAAGAGCGCGCAGGGCCCCAAGGGACTCCTCCTCCTCCTCCTCCTCCTCCTCTTCCTCCTCCTCCTCCTCCGCCTCCTCCAAGCGAGCCCAAGAAGGTCAAGATAAGGTCCTAAAGAAAACCCTGAGACGACCCCAACGGGGCCCCTCGACCGTCCCAACATGGCGGCCCTCAGGGGGTCCGACAACCTGCAGGCCCAAAGTGTGCTGCAGGACAGCTCAGGCGCTGAGACACGCGACCCGAGACCATTGGGAGCCTCTCGAGCCTGTCGCTCCTGCCTCCTCGGCCGTCTATCCGCCCGTCTCGCTCATAGCTCCTCGCTGGCCGCGCCTCGCTTCTCCTGCATCCTTGCTCCCCGCTCCCCGGCGTTCACACGAAAAGCAGGCTGTTTCGGCTAGCACGAGTAGCGAGCAGCAACACCCTGCGACGCCACGCAGCAACACCGAACAGAAGCAGCGAGTAGCACGAGACACGCAAGCATCAGCAGCGGCAGCACACGGCAACAGCAAGCAACACAGGCACTCCGCAGCATCTTGTGGCAGCAGCAAGCAGTAGCGGCCAGCATCGTTACCAGTGTCACGCGACAGCGGCAGCAAGCAGGTACACAACGCATCAGGCACGCAACATCACCCAGCCCAACGCAGCAGCGCCAAGCCGCATCAAGCAACATCACGCAACGCAGCGGCCAACACCATCCCGCACTGGCGAGAAAGGGCTGCATGTAACAGCATGCATGGACATTGCGGCCGGCAGCACCAAGCATCAGCAAATGGCAAGAAGCGGCAAGGAGCTGCCGGGCAGACGTTGAAGCACGCAAAGCAGAAATGAGACGACTTGGCCAAACATTGCCAGATCACGAAGCGAGCAACCACGCAGCCAGGACAGCAGTCGAGCAGACACGCGTGTAAGCGATCCTAAACTCTGAATGCGTTTCCGCTGGTCGTGGACAATTGTCCACGGAGCTCCCCCAGCGGCTCCCCCAGGCTCTCCAGAGTTCTTCCGAGCCTTTCCCTCGTCGTCCCTCTCTCCTCGCCCCTTGTTTCTCACAGTCCTCGCTCCTCGAATCTCTCTCCGGGTCCATCGCTCCTTACTCCTGGTTGTAAGCCGGGTCCTTCCCCCCCCTCATTGCATCTTCCTCCTGTCAGTCCCCACCTTCCGACGAGGGCCTCAAGAGCGCTCCAGAGAGTCCGCGACGGTTTGTTCCTTCTTGCTCGCTCCTCTTCGCTCCCCCTCGCTCTTCCCTGCGCATTTGTTGAGACTCGTGCCTGACGCCCTATGAGCGACTCTCGGCGGCATGTCCGCCATCACATCACATGCCGATGCCAGTTCGGACAGACCTTGTTTACCTTAGTCCACAGGTCAGCCCTGTGCGTCTCAGAAGGATCGGGGGCCGATCAGGGTTTGGAGCCCAGCCCCCCCCCCCCCCCCCGCGGCTCCCCGAGGCTCCCCGGTGCACTCCCAGGCCCTTCGCTCCTCCCCCCCCCTCTCTTCTCGCTCCCTGCTTCTCTCGCTGCTCGTTTCTCTCTCTCCTGGCCCGTCGCTCCTCACTCCTGGCTACTCTTATGATGTTCCAGCCTACTGTAGCCTTGATCACCAGACAGAATTTCGAGCACCAGAACAGTGCTCGACAACTCAAGGGTTTTCACGTGTCGGGCCCTGGGAGACACTCGTGCGACACTGCTTCGACACTCTTTCGGCACCCTTTCGACACTTTTCAGGGGGCTCGCAATTATTTCTGGGATGCGGTCCTTAAGTACGACGGGAGGAGGAGGAGGAGGAGGAGGAGGAGGAGGAGGAGGAGGAGGAGGAGGAGGAGGAGGGAGGAGGGAGGAGGAGGAGGAGGAGGATGAGGAGGAGGAGGGAGGAGGGAGGAGGGAGGAGGGAGGAGGAGGAGGAGGAGGAGGAGGAGGAGCTCAGTTCTCCTCCCTCCTCGCAGCTCCTTCCTGCGAGCCCACACGCGGCTCCACGCGGTCCTCGACGGCTACTTGCTCGCTCCTCCTTTCCCGCTCGGGCCTCGGGGCCGACGTCGATGCAAACGACTATCAGCAACGATTCCGCCATCACATCACATGCTAGTTTTAAGTCGGGCCTGTCCCTCTACAGGGGGAATCGTAAAACATTAGTCTGGGGACTATTTGTTGAGTATTGTTGGGTATCGTTTCAGTATGTTTGAGTATGTTTTAGTTGTCGTCCAAAATCCCCCTGTAGGGGGACAGGCCCGACCTAATGCCAGTTGGGACAGATTTCGTGGACGGTCGTCCACGGGACAGCCCTAGTCAGCTACAACGCTGGGATCAGCGCGGGCGAGAAAGGCAAGCAGTGGCAACGGGCTCTGTCGCTGCTCAGCGAGATGCGGGTGGCGAAAGTGGTGCCCGATGTCATCAGCTACAGCGCTGCGACCAGCGCGTGTGGAAAAGGTGGAGAGTGGCAGCAGGCCCTGTCGCTGATCAGCCAGATGCGACTGGCGACTGTCAAGCCCGACGGCTTCACTTACAGCGCTGGGATCAGCGCGTGCGAGACGGGCGAGCAGTGGCAGCGGGCTCTGGCGCTGATCAGAGAGATGCGGGAGACGAAATTGGAGCCCGACGCCAACACCTACAGCGCTGGGATCAGCGCGTGCGAGAAGGCCAGTTGTGCCAATGGTCTTGCCGTCGGTGGGGTCTTTCTCCTGCCTGGGCCAGGCTGGGGGCGCTCCTGAGAGACGCGGCCTCTGCCTCCAGCGCAGCATGAGCGCTCTCTGCGAGCCCTCCGTATCTCTCCAACAAGCGTGGGAACCCTTCTTTGGGGCATTTTGGTGTATTTTGGGGGTAATTTGGGGTAACTTGGGGTATTTTGGGGCATCCCCTCCGTATTTCACACCTTCTAATTGGAGTGCCACGCGGGGGTCGGCTCGTGCCAGCACGGCGTGCAGAGCAGTGGCAGCGGGCCCGGTCGCTGCTCAGTGAGCTGCGGGACACGAAGGTGGAGGCCATGATCATCACTGTCGGGGTCAGCTGCAGCGCTGGGACCCGCGCGTGCGAGACGGTACCGTTGATCAGTGGAGACATGCCCTGCAGCCAGGTGCTACAGCACCGCAGCGCCACGTCGACTCGATGACGGCGGGTACTGGTTTCCAGGGGCCGCTCCCGCGGGCGCGGGGCCGAGAGGCCTGCTGGCCGTGTGCGTGTTCCTTCCGCCTCCCGTCCCTTGCGCCTTGCGGGCGAAGGGGTCGCTCCCGCGCAGCCCGCGCAGTGCCGCGCACGACACGCGACACAGCGCTCGGAGCTCTACCCGACCTCGCAGACGTCCGAAGGTCTCGGGAAGCCTCAGACGGAGGAAAGCATCCGACAAAAGCCTCAGGACCCCGAGAGCGCCCCCGCCAGAAAGGAAAGAGAGGGTCCTGTCCCTCCCCCTCCACTCCCCCCTCTCCTCCGCTTCCGGCACGGGTTGGCCAGATCCTGGAGCCTTGGCTGTTTCACTTCGTCGGCCCGGGCCAGCTCGACAGCGACTTCCCGCCGTGCAGGTGTGGGAGGCTCGGGGAGAGGGCTGTCGGTTGTCGGCCTTCGGGGGTTTCTGCCTGGCCCAGGGACCGCGGCAAGACGAGCCAGGATGAAAACCAGGTCCCTGGGAAGGGGTCCAGAGCCTTGGGGAGCCACACTGCGAAAGAGACAACGTCGGGTGTCTGGGTCCTGCTGATGTTGCTCCTCCCCCCCCTTCGCTAATCAGGAAGAGCGCGTTCTGTGGTCAGTTGGAGGGGTGGTGGATTGGAACCGGACCCCTCCCACCCCCCTCCCTGGATAAGGGGGGGGGGGTTCGAGCCCCCCCCCTTCCGTGACGGACCCCCCCCCCTCCCCTCCCCCTCCTCCCCTACTTCTCCAATCTTCCTCTCCTCGGGCCGGCGCCTGCGTCGGCGGCGGCTGGCGGCGGCGGCGGGGACGACGACTTCTTTTTCTGGGCCGGCGCCGGCGCCTGCGGCGGCGTTCGGGAGCGTCTACGAGGACGACGGCGACGACGACGACGATGACGCTCCGCCACCGTGCCTTGGTTTTGGGTCAGAGTCCAAATGGATGCCTCTTGGAGTCTCGTCGGAGGGCTCTCGGGGGCCTCCGAAGGGCATTTGTGCAGCCTCCTGGGCACCTCTTGGGCGTCTCTTGGGGCCTCTCTGAGGTGGTGGTGGTGGTGGTGGTGGTGGTGGTGGTGGTGGTGGTGGTGGTGGTGGTTGTGCTGGTGGTGGTGGTTGTGGCGATGGTGGTGGTAGTGGTTGTGGTGGCGGTGGTGGCGGTGGTGGTGTGTTTTTTGTTGTTGTTGGTGGTGGTGGTGGTTGTTGTGGTGGTGGTTGTGGTGGCAGGTTGTGGTGCTGGTGGTGATGGTGGTGGCGGTGGTGGTGGTGGTGCGGTGATTTCTGGTGGTGGTAGTAGTAGTGGTTGTGGCGGTGGTGGGGTAAGGTGGTGGTGGCGATGGCGGTGGTGGTGCGGTGGTTTGTGGCGGTGGTAGTGGTGGTGGTAGTGGTGGTGGTAGTCGTGGTGGGTTGCGGTGGTGGTGGTGGTGGTGGCGGTGGTGGGGTTGTGGTGGTGGTGGTTTGTTGCGGTGGTGGTGGTGGTGGTTGTGGTGGTGGTTGGTGGTGGTGGTGGTGGTGCGGTGGTTTCTGGTGGTGGTGGTTGTGGTGGGTTGTGGTGGTGGTGGTGGCGGTGGTGGTGGTAGTGGTGGTGGTAGTCGTGGTGGGTTGCGGTGGTGGTGGTGGTTGTGGTGGTGGCGGTGGTGGTGGTTGTGGTGGTGGTGGTTTGTTGCGGTGGTGGTGGTGGTGGTTGTGGTGGTGGTTGTCGGTGGTGGTGGTGGTGGTGCGGTGGTTTCTGGTGGTGGTGGTTGTGGTGGGTTGTGGTAGTGGTGGTGGCGGTGGTGGTGGTTGTGGTGGTGGTGGTGTGGTGGTTTGTTGTGGTGGTGGTGGTTGTGGTGGTGGGTGGTGGTGGTGGTGTTGGTGGTGGTGGTGGTTTGGTGGTCGTGTGGTGGTGGTTTGTGGTGGTGGTGATGGTGCTTTGGTGGTGGTGGTGGGTTGTGATGGTGGTGGTGGTGGTGGGTTGCAGTGGTGGCAGTGGTTTGTGGAGGTGGTGCTGGTGGTGGTGGTGGTGGTGTGGTGGTTTGTGGTGGTGGTGGTGGGTTGTGATGCTGGTAGTGGTGGTGATTGTGGCGGTGGTGGTGGTGGTGTGGTAGATTGTGGTGGTGGTGGTAGTGGTGGTGGTAGTGGTGGTGGGTTTTTGTGGTGGGTTGGTGGTGGTGAGTTGTGGTGGTGGTGGTGGTTGTGGTGATGGTGGTGGCTGTGGTGGTGGTGGTGATGGTGGTTGTGTGGTGGGTTGTTGTTGGTGGTGGTGGTGGGTTGAGGTCTGGTGGTGGTGGTAGTGGTGGTGGTGGTAGTGGTGGTAATCGTCGCTGCGCTCCCGCCGTCGGCGCTGGTGGCCGCCGCCAGCGCCGGCGCCGGCGCCGGCACGGGGGGGGGGGAGGGGGTTCGGAACTCCCCCCCCCACCCCCCTTGTGCTGCCTCCGGTCATCGTCGCTGCGTCTCCGCCGTCAACGCTGCTGGCGGCCGCCAGCGCTGGCGCCGGCGCCGAGGGGGGGGTTTGAACCCTCCCCCCCCTCGGGAGGCGGGGGGGGGTTCGAGAGGGGGGGGTGTTAGTGGAAGAGAGTCCCCCTGGTTCTGATGGACGGCGCCGAGTGTTGGGGGTTGGGGCCCACCCCCCGGTTCAAAATGCGCCGCCGAATGTTCCCAAGGCAAGCGCCCATGAAACGCGCTCTCTCGGTAATCAAGGCCTCTGGACGGCGTGGGCAATTTTGGCTGGGCCTCCAGAGCCTTCCCCGGTCATCCTGACTGGAGACCTGGAGACCTCTGGGGACCAGCGTCACGAAGCAAACACTCGCGACGGCTGTTTCAGCTCCCTCTGGATGCCTACTGCGGGCCGCGCCAGAGCGATCAAACAGCGACCTTGGACGAGACACCGTCGAGAGGCTTAGGGGATTCGCGGCACGGAAGAAAAAAGGACGTCGGATGCCAAGGTCTGTCTCCTCCCACACCCGTGGTCAGCTCTCGACGCTCTGCCTCCCAAACTCGTGATCAGTTGTGAAACCGTTATCCCATTCAGCTTCAAACATTGGGTTGGAACTGCGCAAGCTCAGGGAGTACGACGGCGGCCGCATTCGCAACAACCGGTCGTGATGGCACGAAGGCCGCAGAAGGACGAGGAGCTCTTCGAGGATACCCGGGCACCTTTGCCTCTCGGCCCGTCCTGGCCTTGAGCCATAGGCCATGGGCTTCCAACTTTCGCTCCATTTTGGGCGCTCCTTACCGCGCACCCTTGTGATCCGGTCTACCGGTCTGCCCAGGAATGACGTCCCGCGGATGTTGTGGCCTTATCCGCGAGGGCCTCAGCATGGCCTCAACGTGTACCCCGAGTCCTTGAGAACTATGCGGGGATGGCGTGTGGGGGATGCCGAGGCCTTCGCCGCGAGGGCCCCAGCGCGGCCTCAACAGATGCCCCCACATCCTTGGAAGGCAGTGCGGGAGTCGCCTCTGGGGGGTGTTGAGGCCCCTACCCGCGAGGGTCTCGACATTGTTCCAGCGTGGGCGAGAGATCCTGCCGGACAATGAGGGGTGCACAAGGAGCCGATTGTTAAGATTCGCTGCGCAAGCAGGTCGCGGCCGAGCTCGGGGATCGACCGCCGAGAGCGGCTCGAAAAGAAAAAGGGGGAAAGCTCTGGGGAGGGTCTCGACCGTCGGCCACACGCACGGGGAAGGCGCACGACTCCGCAGGGCGAGTGGCAGACGCGGCGGTCAAGCATTGCGCGATGCGGGGTGCCCGGGGGCTAAGGCCTCCTCGTGGCCTGACGTGGGCCAGAAGGCCCTTTGTGGTAGGGCGTCGGGGCCTTGACTTGCGGGCCCCGACGCGCTGCTCCGCGCGGGCCAGCGTCCACATGGCAGCTTCATGTCGGGCCTGCCCTCTGCAGGAGGAATATTCAAACATAGTGCTTAAAAATAGAATGGGGACGATTTGTTTGACAATTTGCCACATATTTGAACAGTTTTGGGATAGTGTTCATTTCTCGTCCAAAACCGCCTGTAGGAGGACACGCCCGACCTGATGGCAGCTTGGAGCTGGAGCAGGGAAGCGGCTCCAGTCTGCAGTAAGGGAGCAGGGCCGCATCAAGGCTGCCCGTGCATCCTTGTCTCTTCGGCGTACCCTTATCAGTGGATGCTGGGGCGTTGGGCCCGGCGCCGCTCCGATTGTTCGATGGTCCTTCGAGGGTTTGCAACCATGACCCTTCCTCCCCCTCCGCCTCCTCCAGTTGTCACTAATTTGATTTAGTTATCCCAGTTGTTCCTTATCATCCCGAATTGATCCTGACCATCCTCGTGATGCCACCGCCTTCTACTTCGGCCTTACCTCCTCATCGTCCCCTTCCTGTTTGCCCTCCCCCTTCCTCTCCCCCTGCGCCTGTCTCATGCTGAGTGCTCCATCCCACGCCTCCGGCTTCCCCTCATGCTTCCCGTCCTCCGAATTATCCATTCTTCCTCTCCTCCTCCTCCTCCTCCTCCTCCTCCTCCTCCTCCTCCTCCTCCTCCTCCTCCTCCTCTCTCTCTCCTCCTCTCCTCGTCTCCCCCCCGCCTCATGACTTCCCTTTCTCCGTCCCCTCTTCCCCCCTTCTCCTGATTTCCCCCTCCTCCCCTCCTCCCACCCCTCCCTTTTCCTCCTCCCTTCGCTTCCCCCCCCCCCCCTCCGCCCCTTCCCTCCCCCGCCGCTCCCCCATCCGCCCTCCAAGCTCCCCCCCCCGCCTCCAGATTTCCCTCCCCCCGCCCCCGTCCCCCTTTCTGTTCGTTTGTTCTCTCTCTCTCTCTGTCTCTCGCTCTCTCCCTCTCTCTCTCTCTCGCTCTCTCTCTCTCTCTCTCTCGCTCGCTCTCTCTCTCTCTCTCTCTCTCTCTCTCCCCTTGCCCTCCGCCCTTCTCCGCCCCCCTCTCGCCGCCCGAGCCGGAGGCGGAGCCGCCCGAGGTGGCGACGCCCCTCCCCGGGGACGCGGCGGTGGGCAGCCCCGGCCAGCCATCGCGGCCGCCGAGGGCCACGGCGGGCGCCAGGCCGCCGCTCGCCGTTCGCCGTTCGCCGCCGACGCCGACGTCGTGGCCCTCGTTGCCGCCGTGGTCGTCGTCATCGTCGCCGTCGTGGTCGTAGTCGTCGTCGATCGAGGGTCGAGGGTCGAGGACATTTGGACGTTGGTGTGGGCCCTTGCTAGGCCCCCAGGTTAACCCCCCCGCTCCCGGGTGACCTCCGAAGGCTTCCCTGGGCCTCCGTAGACGTCGGCATGGTGCATTTGCTTCGCCTCCCGTGGGGAGGGCGGGGGGACTGCTCCTTGCCCACGGGCAAGAAGACGGGTTTGCCCTCGTTTCACCCGCCTCCGTAACCAACCACCGCTCACTCGCTCGCTCGCTCCTTTTGTCGTTCCTCCTCTTCCTTTTCCCCCTCATCTCTCCCGCTCTCATTATCTTCCTTCTCCTGCTTGTTCGTTTGACTGTATCGATTTGCTGAGAACGACCGCCTGTAGGAGGACATGCCCGACCTAAGGCTACGTAGGCCCTGCCGTACGGCACAGGCTGCAGCGTCGATGCGGCCACATCGACAGCACAGGTTCCGAGTGGGTACGGTCAGAAATTTGAGCGAAGCGCGTCGTGCCGTCAGCTCTGGCCCACCACGCCTCGGCGCGACACGCTATCCACGTCGCGGTCTCTGAGCGCGACGTGGAGAGAAGGAGGGTGAGTAGCATGAACATGAGGAGACGGATAGGGACCGTCGGAGGAGGAGGAGGCCGGTAGAGGAGGATAAGGAAAGTAA
>CAUYUJ010007191.1:75000-77500 GCA_963575745.1 Prorocentrum cordatum | reverse complement strand
GGGGGCCTCTGCCACCGGGAGGGCCCGCCCTGGCGCCTCGCGCTGGTGGTGGTGGTGGTGCCGTCTTGCCTTGCGCCTCGTGCGTGCCTTGGCATCGCTCGGACGTGTGCATTCTTCCTTCGGCGGGGACCATCGAGGAGCATCCTTGATCCTTTGGCGAAGGAGCCACGCACGAAACCGAAAAAAACACAGGAAATGGACGTCCGAGCGATGGCCAGGTGCAGATCCTGGGCTCGGGCGGGGGCCGGGCCAGGTCCAGCGTGGGCGGGCTGGCGTCCTCCCAGGCGAGGCGCAGGGCTCCCGCTCTGAGCGCCCAGGCTCCTGCGCAGACGCCGACCGACCGGGGGAGCAGAACGACACCAATGCCACCCTTCCCTGGGCCGCTCACTGCTGGGCGCAGCCCCCCGTGGCGGCGAGGGCCTCCCAGGAGGCCCCAGAAGACGGGAGCGAGGGAAGGGTACGGCAGGTTCCAGTCGAGTCGACGCGGCGGCGACGCCAGCGCAGGCGTTCACCGTTCAACGCCGCGAGTGGCCCGGAATCGGCCGTTACCGCACGGTCGTCGCTCTCGGAAAGCCTCGATCGCTCGGGGCTGGTCTATCCACGCGATTTTTGGACTGAGAACTTGCCGTATCGGTATCGGTATGTTCTCTGCCCCTCGCAAACGCCGACCGACATCGGAGCCCACGCACGTTAATGAGCGCGCCAGGCCCGCGGGGGCTAGGAGCGGCCCGTTGGCCGCGGCGAGGGGTGCGTTAGCGCGCCCCCGTTTCTTTTTCGAGTGTTGCTGGGAATCAGCACCCTCCAGGAGGAGCAGACCAGATGAGGAGGACGGGCGGAGGAGAGAGAAGGAAGAGGAAGAGAAAAACGATGATGATGGTGATCATGGTGGTGGTGATGGTGATGGTGATGGTGATGGTGATGGTGATGGTGATGGTGATGGTGATGGTGATGGTGATGGTGATGGTGGTGATGATGATGAGGATGATGATGCTGATGATGCTGCTGCTTCTGCTGCTGGCTGTTACTGACGATGATGGTGATGGTGATGATGGCGGTGATGATGCTGATGATGATGACGGTGCTGGCGGTGATGATGATATTGTCGTTATTGATGATGATGGTAAGGAAGATGATGATGATGATGATGATGATGATGATGATGATGATGATGATGATGATGATGATGATGATGCGGAGGAGGGAGGAGGAGGAGGGACAGGAGGGATGATGAGGAGGAGGGGTGAAGGGGGAGCAGGGCAAGGAGCGGGAGGAGGGCATAGAGGAGGAGGAACATGAGGTAGAGCAAGGAGGAGGAAGAGGAGGATAGCCATGAAGACGTAGCAGAGTAACAGCCACTCGTATTGTTATAAGATGTAGTAGTAGTAGTAGTAGTAGTAGTAGTAGTAGTAGTAGTTAGTAGTAGTAGTAAGTAGTAGTAGTCGTAGTAGTAGTAGTAGTAGTCGTAGAGTAGTTAGTAGTAGTAGTAGTAGTAGTAGGTAGTAGTAGTAGTAGTAGTAGTTAGTAGTAGTGTAGTAGTAGTAGTAGTAGTTGTAGTTGTGTAGTGTAGTAGTAGTAGTAGTAGAAGAAGAAGAAGAAAAGTATAAGCAGACGTAGAAGTAACAGTGGAAGTAGTAGAAGTAGTAGAGCAGCAGTCGAAGTAGTAGTGTAGTAGTAGTAGTAGTCGTAAGTAGTAGTAGTAGTCGTAGTAGTAGTAGTAGTAGTAGTAGTAGTAGTCGTTAGTAGTAGTAGTAGTAGTAGTAAGTTAGTAATAGTAGTAGTAGTAGTAGTAGGAGGAGGAGGAGGAGGAGGAGGAGGAGGAGTAGGAGTAGGAGTCAAGCTAGCCAGCTCGAGCGAGTCAAGCATGGCATGCCCAGTCCCACCCGCCCTCCCACAACATAAGAAGCAAAGCTGGCACAACTGGGGGCCGAAGTCACACCGGCCAGCCGGTTTGGTACAGCTGATGCGGCCGCGATGGCGGTTGCCGACGGGAACTGGCGAGCGCGTGATGAATGCCGCGCACGCATTGCCAGACGAGTCGAGAATGGCCTGGTACACCGCAGGAAGCCAGAGGTGGCCGGAGGAAGCCCGACGGTCTGACAGGACACCCCACAGCATTTTTGTGAAAAAGCATTGGGTTTTTGATGCTTTTATGTTGAAATGCTTGCAAACACACGGTGTTCGGTAGGATTCTGACATGAACGCGCGAATGTGCTCTTTGTGGTATTTTTTGCACAGGATTCGCGGCCTGGGTGCATGACAGAGCATCGCGAGTGCACCGCGCGATGACGTGAAATCGCTGGATTTGACAGAATTCTTAAGATTCCTATGGTTTTCCTATGATTTCAGCAAGAGAGCCCAGGGCGGGAAATTTGTACAATTTTTTGTGAAAAAAAGCATTGGGTTTTTGATGTTTTTATGTTGAAATGCTTGCAAACACACGGTGTTCGGTAGGATTCTGACATGAACGCGCGCGTGTGCTCTTTGTGGTATTTTTTGCAAT
>CAUYUJ010007191.1:65000-67500 GCA_963575745.1 Prorocentrum cordatum | reverse complement strand
AAAAAAACAGCACATCTTTTCATTTGTGTATATCCATACATACACACGCACGGACAGAGAGAATGAACACGGATGAGCGGAGGAGGAGGAGGAGGAGGGGCGCAGGAATTGGTGGAGGAATGCCGCAATCTCGAGAGAAGCACGCGCGGGCCGGCGCGGCGATTGGCGAGGCCTGTATCGAACGGAGGGCACGGGCGCATGGCCCTGGGACGTCATCTTTGTTGTTTTTCCTTTGGGTCGCGCTGTCGCGCGCTGACCTCCTGAGCGAATTCGGTACCTCTAGGGTCCACCTCCCCCCTCCTCCCCCACTCTGCCCTGGTCCTGCCCCCTCCCTCCTCCTCCCTCCCGCCCTCGTCCTCCCGTCTCTTCCTGGCTCCTCCCTCGTCGCTTCCCCGTCCCTCACTCACCCGCCTCCGCCCCCCGCGGGGAGGCGGCCGCGCAGGAGAGACCACCGACCCCTTCCATGTGGAGAGCCCTCCGGCTCTCCTTCGCCTCCCTCCGCCTTTTCTTTTCCCTCCTCCTCCTCCTCCCCCCTCCTCCTCCCCCCTCCCCCTCCCCTGGCTTCCCCTCCTCTGGCTTCCCCTCGTGCTTCCCCTCGTGCTTCCCCTGAGTGCCCCATCCCCCTCCTCTGGCTTCCCCTCGTGCTTCTCTTCCTCCGAATTATCCATTCTTCCTCTCCTCCTCCCCATCCTCCTCCTCCTCCTCCCCCGCCTCCTCCTCCACCTTCGCCCCTTTTCCTCCCCCCCCTCCTCCTTCATCCACTTTCTTTATCAATGCGTCCTCGCTGTCGCGCCCGAGGCGCGTCGGCAGGGCGGACCCGACGTTTCGCATGAGGCTTCCCCGCGAGGCAAAATCCGGAAGTTTGCAGCGTGGGACAGCCTCAGGATGGATGCGGGGCCGCTTCCACAAGGTTATTCTCGACATAACGACGCGCACGATATTTTTAAACGTCTGCGGCAGTTTGAAGGACGGAGGACGGACCGTTTTAAACATGTGGCTCTCGCCTTATGGGTGCGCACATTCGTTGTGAAAGTCTGCAACAACTTCAAAGATGGAACACTGGCAGTTTTCAAACTGTGGTTCTCTTTCTCTTGCTGCGGAGTCCTTTCAACATGTAACTCTCGCCCTGGCGCCGCGCATGCTCTTCTTGTTGTTTCTCTCTCGCTCTCTCTTCTTCTCTGTGTGTCTGTCTCTCTGTCTCCCCCTCTCTCGTCTTCGATCCCTTTCATTTTTCAAACAACAAATGGCAATAGCGTCGGTGATTGTGTGGGGGGTAGTTTTCAACATGTGGCTCCTCCTTGACCGCCGCGCACACTCGCTTCCACAGCGTGCGGCAGCCTCAGGGATGAACAGGATGCCATTGTCACAAGGTTGCTTTCGTTTCGAAGTTGCGCGCATTCGCTTCAACGTCTTGCAGTAGTGACGGGGGTCGTTTTCAAGATGGGGCTCTCGCCGCAGCAGCGCCGCGCGCATTGCACGGCGCTGAGGGATGGAGGATTGTTCTGGTTCCAAATTAGGTGATTGTGCCAGAACCTTCAACACCATCACTGCAAGGGTCCACGGTGGCTGTGTGTCACAAGTGGAGCCATCGCGTGAGATTTCCTCGAAATTCGGGGCCACAGGTGCAAACTTGTGCAACGAATGCACGGATGGGAGGATGGTCCTTTTCCGTCGAGCTGTATGATCTTGAGTTCCGCGTCAGGCAGTTCCTTTGCAAAGTGAGGACCTCACCACAGTGACAGGCCCAGTTGTGCTCTTGTGTCAGGGGGGCGCTTCTTGCAGTGGACAGGCAAGCGGCGGGGACTTGGGACTGGAGGGTGTACAAGGGTCTACTGCAGCATCGTTGGTGCCTGTAGGGTTTACCCCAGTAGTCTTCTTTCTCCTCCTCCTCCTTTTCCTCCTCCTCTTCCTCCTTTTCCTCCTCCCTTTCCTCCTCCTCCTCCTCCTCCTCCTCATTCTCCTCCTCCTCCTCCTCCTCCGCCTCCTCCCCCTTCTCTCGCCCTCCCCTCCCTCTCCCCAGGCTCGTGCCCGTGAAGACCTCCCGAGCGAGGGCCCGAGTGAATTGCGCGGCCCCGGGGCCGCGCCGCGCTGCCGAGCCCGCCTGCCAGATATCCGCGAGCGGTGCTGCTGGCAGCGGTGCCGGCCCACGGGCCGGGTGCGGCCAGAAGCAGCCGGGGTGCTGCCATCAGTGGCCCTGTCCCACGGGTGCCCCCAGCTCTTTCAGCCACGCGCAGAGGGGGGGGGGAGGGGGGGGGCTTCTCAGAAGCACCCCTGCTGCTAGAAGGCGCGGGCCTATCTGTGCGATGTCAGGCCGGCGCCTTCTAAGAAGCAGCCTCCTTCTAAGAAGCCCTCCCCCTCCCCCCCACCCCTTTTGCGCGCCGCCAACTCTTCCCGCCCTTTGGGAGCAGCTGGGGTCCCCTGGTGCGGGGGGTCCTGGAGGCCACCCTGGAAAGGAGTGGGGGGGGGGGGGAGGGGGCACCTGAGGCCAGGCACGCCTCCG
>CAUYUJ010007191.1:32500-60000 GCA_963575745.1 Prorocentrum cordatum | reverse complement strand
GCGGCCTGAGAAGCGGGAGTCGACTGCGCCGACCTCCGCGTGCACAGTGCCGTTTTTAATACATGCTCCGCGTACGGATCATGTGTTAAAAGTGCAGGGGTTTTGTATTTAAAACAACGATGAGTTCATGCATTAATTTGTTCATGAAATAATCATGTATCAAAATCCTATATGTTTCAAAATCCTATGTATTAGAAGCTGCCCTGTAAGTTCCCGCGGGAGGTCGTGCGTGCGGGCCCTCGCCTCCGTGCGTTGTGCCGCTTCTGCGGCCAGCGTGATCCAAAGCGTAATTTTTCTCTGTGTCGTGTCGCGCAAGACCGCTTTCCCTGTGGGCCTCCCAGGTGTGGTCCGAGTGGATGGGGTCGGAGGATAGCGCCGCATCGCGGGTGGGTCGGTGGTACGGCTCGGTGTGGAGCCCGATCTTCTCCACGCCGACGACGCTGGTGCCTCGCTGACGTCGCCGATGCATCGCCGATGCATCGGCGAGGCATCGTCGATGCGGCGCGATCGTCCGACCCCATCTGCTCGGACCCCATCTAGGAGGCCTCTATTTCTTTCGTCGCTCACCTGATTGACTGGACCGTGTGGCCACCGGGCCGTTTGGGACCCCCCCCGCCGCCTCTCTCTCTCTCTCTCTGCCGGGCGCCTGCCGCGCGCGACCCTTGCCTGCATGACGCTGTGGATCGGCAAGGATCGGCGGCGAGCGAGGGGGGGAAGTGAGAGGGAGAAGACCTTCTCAGAAGGCGGCGGGACTCCTCAGAAGCCCTCGCGCCTTCCGAGAGGTTGTTAGTTTTCGGTTTGCTCGGGGAAGGCTTCCAACACTTTTCAGGAGGCTGGGGGGCTTCCGAGCCTTCTGAGAAGGCCCTCTCCTCGTCATCTTCTCGCCTCGCTCGCCGCCGAAAGGAGCGCGCCAGCCGGCTCCGGGAGCCAGGCATGCACGACGTCGCCCTCAGCGGCGTGAAGGCCGTGCAGGACCCCGAGGCGCTGCACCGGGCCGGGGTGACCCACGTCGTGAACGCCAGCGGCGAGAGCTACGCGAAGCACCCGGGCATCCGCTACCTCGACCTGCCGGCAGTCGCGGACAGTGAGGACACGGACCTCAGCGAGCACTTCGAGCGCTGCGCCGAGTTCCTCGACGCCGCCCGCGCGCCCGGGCCCGTGCACGCGGGGCCCGCGGAAGGCGGCGGCCCTCTGGACCTTGGCGTCGTGCTCGTGCACTGCCGGGCAGGCCGGTCCCGCTCGGCGACGCTGGTGATGGCCTGGCTGATCCGCAGGGGCCTCGCCTGCGAGGAGGCCTTCGAGATGGTGCGCAGGGCACGTCCCATCGTGCAGCCGAACCCGGCGTTCCGTCGGCAGCTGGAGGCGTACCACGCGGAGGTCCTCCGCAGGGGGGGCAGCGCCCACGGAGCGCCCGCGGAGGGGGCCGGGCCCGCCGGCGACGGCGCGCCGCCGCGGGAGCCGGCTGGTCCCATGGAGCAGCTGGCGGGCCCCGCAGGGCAGCAGGGGCCAGAGACCCCGCAGCTTGGCCATGCTGCTTGACTCGGAGGAGGGCCAGCTGAGACAACGGGGGTCCTCTCGCCGGGCCCAGCTGCGTTCAATTGAGGTCGGTCCCTGGACTGGTCTTTCAAAATCGAAAAAAGACATGTTTGATTTAATTCAGAAAAACGCTTCTTTGTAAAAAATCAAACAACCTTTTTTTTTTGAATTGAGAAAACCTGCCAAGCGTCCACCCTGACTGGCTCTCCAGGTCGGACCCAGCCGAGGAGGCCCACGAAGGACGGAACGCGCCAAAGAGGGCCGTTGTTGTCTCAACTGGCCCTCTACCGATGGACGCCTCCAGGCTTCGGCGGACGAGGGGAGACGCGGGGTGCGCCTTCCAACGTCAGCGCCCGGAGGGCGAACGGCGTCGAGGCCGGCGCCGGGGCCAGCGGCGCGGGCGCGAGCGTGACGAGCGGCAGTGCGGCGGTCCTCGGGGTCCTCGGGGTCCTCGGTCTTATCGGGGAGGCGAGCGGTCCGATCTGAAGAATTGGCGCCCGGATGCTGCTGGAAGCGAAGGTCCGTGGGCGGCGCCTGTCAGTCTGGGGCGCGGTGGGCGCGGATGCGGCGGCCGCCAGGCGCGGCGCCTGCCCGCGGCGGCGAGTGGAGCACGCCCGGTGTTGTTGCAGGAGAGGGCTGTGATCGGCATCGCGAGAGCGACAGGACGGGCAGCCGCACTGTGCTCGCTGTGGCGGCGGGTCGTTGGAGATACTAGTGGCAGGCCGAGCTCTGGCAGGGTCGAGGCTGCTCGCTTGTGTGGCCGGATGTCGAAGCGCACTCTCGGGGCCCTGCCCGCCTGAGCAATATGCCGAGCACGCGTGCCCCTCAAGATACATGGTGCGCTTGAAGCCGGTCAACGGTACACTACGTATACGCGGCATGCTTCGCAAGAGAATTGGGGCAAGTTGCTAACACGCTATGGGTTGATGAGTTGCAACAGCTATTGTGCAGAAGCTTGTGCAGAAGCTATTGGCTGTGCAACATGCTGATGGAGTTGACCTCTGTATGATACATCTGAGTGCAGCGTGGGTGTCTCTGGCCAGGCAGACAACGCAGCTCACCGAGGAGGATCAGAATGTTGAGGAGTTCGGATCGTTGACGGAGATGGCCCGATTGGCGATGGCAAATTCTGACTCCAGCTCGACACATCCGGTAAATAGGCACTCTGTGCGTACAGTTGGTCGCTCAGTTGCATTGGTTCTGTGGTCTGCGGAAACGCTATACGGAGCCTGGCCGAAAACGAAGGAGGTGCTGCCATGTTTAGCATACCACATGCAGTCTGAAGCTGCTCAGTCTGCACATGCTCAAAGCGTTTCCAATTCGCCTAGGGCGTTCGGAATCATGCACGATGATCCAGATGGGTGTGGCAGTGTTGTCACAGAATTGATGCAGCGGATAGTGAGCTTGTCAAAAACCTTGAATTCACAACAAGTTTCAAATATTGTTGGGGACTGGCACGCAGGAGAGGAGAATCTTACGAGCTGCGCTCCACACTGGCAGGTCGACTGCTATCTCTATCCGCAGTTCTATCCAGACACGCGCGACTGGTTTCGATCTTACACAAACGGCGTATGCATTTTGCGTGCTGAATTTCCGTCCTGATGTGCTCATGAAAGCGTTGGTTGAAGACATGTGGGCGCTATTAGGTAGCAGGCACAGACTGCTAGATTTAAGCGTATGCGCTGTTCATTGGGCGTTCGACCAGTTGTACCCTGCGCAATGCCATGCGGGCACGCGTCTAATGTAACGCGTTTGATAAGATATGGTTGACAAGAGATGGTGGACAGGTGTACCTGTTGCAAGTCAACGCTGAGGGAACAATGTCGTGGACATTTGTATACAGGGGAGTTGTGCACGGAAAAGCAAATAGGCAATGGGGCCAACATTGAATGGAGCGACGGCGATGTTTGTATAAGGGGCGATCGTCCGTTCGCTGTGTTCCAAGACAAGGCGCGCCAACACATTTAGAAAGAGAAGGGTTGCTCCAGATTGGTGACCTTTCCAGTCGGGTCTGAGCGCTGGTACCTCGGCTGTTAGCGCACAACGAATGCAGCAATATCCTCGCATTGTTCCGCCTGCTTAGAGTCTCGTCTCTTTGGCCCCTGAATGTTTGTGAGCTCCGTCGGCCCCTTGACGCCCGACAAGGCACCATTGTGGGGCGCGCCCGAGCGTCTTCCGCATTACAGTGTCAATAGTGCTGGGTAAGACGCGAACGCGTCTGACCGTTGCACACAATTCTTTTTTGACCCCCAGAGTTGGTTCGATACTGTTCAACCCAGATCAGGTGCGCAAAACTTGGCATCGCTCGGACGTGTGCACTTTTTCTCGGCGAGGCCAATCGAGTTGCATCTTGGATCATCTTGCGAAACATACACGCGCGACACCGAAACATACACGGGGAATGGACGTTCGAGCGATGGCGATCGAAGCAGAGGAGCGATGACAATGGTGCTGGGTGAGACGCGAACGCTGTTGACCGTTGCGCACAATTCTTTCTTTTCCCCCAGAGTTGGTTCGATACTGTTCCACAGAAAACATACACGCACGAAGCCGATAAATACACGAGGAATGGACCTCAAGGCGATGGCGAGCGAAGCAGAGGAGCTCGCGCAACGGGGGCGGCCATCGAGCCCGGATCGCCCACTCGTCGCCAAGCTGGGGCCCGGGTGCCCCACTTCTGCCTATGTGAGCGCCCGGTCTGGCTATACCAGTCGGTGTCTTCTCCCCCTTCAGCCAGTTCCCCTTCTCGGCTCCCCTCGCTCGTCAGGCATGGACTCCGAGGTGCTCCCCTCATCATCGGCTCCCCTCGGCTCCCCGCCTCGGCTCCCCCGAGTCCGTCCCCCTTCCGGCTCCCCTCCTCCGTGGACGGGGGGGGCGCGGGACGCAACTCGGCGGCGCGCCCAGGGGGCAAAAAAGCCCGATGGGGAGGAGGGATGAGGGAGGAGGGAGGAGGGACGAGGGAGGAGGAATGAGGAATGAGGGAGGAGGAGGAGGAGGAGGAGGAGAGAGGAGGAGGAGGAGGAGGAGGAGGAGGAGGAGGAGGGGTGGCCGCCCCACAAGAGAGAGGCCGAGGAGGCCCTCGGGCCTTCGAGAAGCGCCCTCTGGCCCTCCCCCTGGCCGGACCGCACGGGGCCTCGGGGGCCAGGCAGAAAAAGGGCCTCCGAGAGGCCCCGCCGCCCCGGGCGAGGAGGCCCTGCCGCCCCTCTCGCTGCCGCCCCCCCCCCCCCCGCGGCGCGCCGCCGAGCCGCCGAGCCTCTCGGGCGCCGTGCCGCCGCATTCGCGCGCAGGGGGGCGGAGCCCTCGGGGCCCCGCTGCCGCCGTCGTAGCCGCAGTCGTGTCGCCTTGCCTGGTCGCCGTGGCGTTCGTTCAGGCATGCTCCCCCGCCCTCGGAGGAGGGGGGGGTAGAAGGAGGAAAAGGGGGGGATATGGGGGGGGGGCGAGTGGCAGGAGAGGGCCGAGGATGACTGTGCCTCTTACGGCGAAGACCGTTCCCTTGCGACGGATCGAGGGTGCACTCCCCAACGGCATGGGAGTTCCTGTGTGTCCGCTTCTGAGGGCCGAAGGAGCTCCTACCGTTTGGTCAACGAATGGAAGCAGGGTAGATACGCGTGGGTTATATTGCCTGTGTGTTCCTTTGTTTTGCCTCTCTCATTATTCCCATCTCTCTCTCTCTCTTTATCCTTGTCTCTCTCTCTCTCTCTCTCTTTCTCTCTCCTCGTTTTTTTTTTTTTTTTTTTTTTTTTTTTTTTTTTTTTTTTTTTTTTTTTTTTTTTTTTTTTTTTTTTTTTTTTTTTTTTTTTGTTTTTTTTGTTTTTCTCTCTCTCTCTCTCTCTCTCTCTCTTATTTCTATATATTTTTCTTTGAGGCGACAGACTTAGCCTGGTAAGGGAAAAGCAATGTATGCGCGTTTGCATGCGTACTTGTGCTGCTAGGAGCCCAGCGCTCGAGCATTGTCCATCGCGTTGTGATCGATGTGAGCACAAAGGGAAGTTGCCCACTGCTCCCCAGAGACGTGTTCTGCTGCTGCTGCTGCTGCTGCTGCCTCCGCCGCTGACTCGTCCTCTGGCGCCTTTGACTTGACCCCTATCCTTTTACCTGCTCCCTTCCCTCCCCTTCTTCGTTTATGTCGTCCTCCTCTCGTACTTATGCTCCTCTGGCCCCCTCCTCGTCAAAGTGCGGACCGCTCCCACGGTCCGTCCGTGTCCTGTTGTTCCAGCTGCGTCCAGCCCACGGCTGGACCTAAACGCTGTTTTGCTGGACTTTGGCTGTGTTTTGTTTTTCGATTTGGCAGGGAGGTACAGGAAAACAGGTAGAACAAAACGAACAATATGATGATAACACAACGAAGAACAACGTTTAGGTCCAGCCCTGGTCCAGCCGTGGCGGAGGGACAGCTCCAAGAACGCCTCCCACCTCGAATTGAAGACGTCGGCGCCGGCGGCGCGGGTCTAGTCGTCGTCCGTGTCCGACCAGAAGCAGTTCAAGATCGGTATCCAGAAACCCTCCTGCGTTCCCTCCTTTCTTGTTGCTCGGGTAGCGCCCGGCTGCGCCCGGCTGTGGAATATGGCGAAGGAATCCCATCCTCTTCAAAACCATCCCACGTCAGAACCATTCCAAGCCCCTGCTGGGACAGGGTAAGGTGGCTCCCCTTAGCTGCCCTGATACGCCATTTTTGGAACGCAGGATACCGTGCTCAAGACGTCTGTGTCAAACATGCTGCGTGCTTGTTCAGCACGAACTGGCCTACGTGTTTGCGAAGGTCTCGTTCTAGGCTTGCGTTTTCAACATCAGTCTTGAGCTCTGGGTCGACACGCCCTGGGTTGCGTGCTGCATGTCGGAGCAGCCTGGGGGCTCTCCCAACATGCCCCCCCCCTGGTGGGAATGCGTGCTGCGAAGCCCGAGAGATACGGCACCCATCCCCGCCCTGGGAGGGACAGGTCGGCCAGCGACGCCAAGGCTTCCCCGGTGAGGAGCTCAAGAGATGGGGGTCAATGCAAACGGGGGTCGATCAGAGCGCCAGATCTGTCAGGAACCTGCAGGGCCAGGGGCGCATTGACC
This sequence comes from Prorocentrum cordatum, assembly GCA_963575745.1. Lineage (NCBI taxonomy): Eukaryota > Dinophyceae > Prorocentrales > Prorocentraceae > Prorocentrum > Prorocentrum cordatum. The sequence goes on along the minus strand of CAUYUJ010007191.1, from coordinate 53,406 downwards.
GGTCGGGGGTGGACAGACCTCCTACCCTGACACGTCGATTCAGGAATTGGCCGTTTTCGGTTCGCGAGAGGGCGTCGCGGCCGTCATTTTTGCGGGTCCAGGTCCGTCGGTTTCGGTCCCAGGCCGTTTTCACTAAGGGGAGGTCTACTAAAGGGAGGTTTGTCCACCGCCGAACCGTGGCTTGGGTGCAGAATCCTGCAGGATCCGGCAGGATTTTGCAGGGATCCTGCAAGGCCCGCCTGACCTGGGTTTGGATTGACCCAGGTCAGTGGATCCCCGACCAGCGGGGAGGGGGGGACGGCCTCACTTGCCCAGACAGACATCGGGCAGCGCCAAGGGGGGTCACCACTCACTGGGGGGTCACCAACTCCTCCTAGGGAGATCGAGGCTCCAGGAGCGACGCCGCCCGAGGAGGTCTCTGGACACTCGGGGGTCGTTCGGGAAAGCTCTGGCGTGCTCTTTGGGGGGCCCACTTCCTCGAGGAAGTGGCGCTGATCTCGAGGAAGTGGCGACCCCCGCTTGCTTGGCACTGCCCCACGACCTCCCGAACTGAAGACGCGGGGGTCGTCGTCGTCGTCGTCGTCGTCGTCGTCGTCGTCGTCGTCGTCGTCGTCGTCGTCGTCGTCGTCGTCGTCGTCGTCGGCACTGTAGGCTTCGGCGGCGGCGTCGGCGTTGTGGGCTTCGGCTTCGGTGTCGGCGCGCCCGCCAGCGGCCCTCCGAGGCGCGCACCTACGGCTTCTCGGTGCCCCCCGCCGGGGAGCCGGCGTGGAGCTTCGCGTGCCAGGCCAGCGAGTTGCAGGCGCTGCGGGCGGCCAGAGGCGGCCCCAGGGGTGGGGGGGGGCCAGAGGCGGAGGCGACACCGATGCAGCTGCCCAACCCTTGTCCCTACAGCCGGGTGCGCTGCGACATCTTTGTCAGACCGCATTCCGGGAGAGGTCGGGGAGCAGCGGCATCGGTACATCTGCTTGCTCCCTGGGGGGGGAGAGGGGGGGCTTGCCCGCGCGCCACATTGCAGTGCTCGCCTCGTCCCGGGAGGCCCAAGGAGTGGGGATCCACAGGGAGCACGTGCTGCACCGTGCTGGACCGCGAGCCCGCGACTCCGCGCCGCCCGGCGCCGCCCTCGCGCTCTTCCTCCGTCCAGGACCAGTCTCTCCCGGTCTTTTCCGTGGGCCCCCTCCTCCTTTTCCTCCTCCTTGTCCTTTTCCTCCTCCTCCTCCTCCCTCCTCCTCCTCCTCCTCCTCCTCCTCCTCCTCCTCCTCCTCCTCCTCCTCCTCCTCCTCCTCCTCCTCCTCCTCCTCCTCCTCCTCCTCCTCCTCCTCCTCCTCCTCCTCCTCCTCCTCCTCCTCCTCCTCCTCCTCCTCCTCCTCCTCCTCCTCCTCCTCCCCCTCCTCCCGTCCGGCTGCAGCGGGGGCTCCCGCGCAGGAGCGGGCCGCCGCCCGCCCACGCCCGGCCCAGGGTGGCGCAGTCCCGTCGGAAGCGCTCGCTGGGAAGACGGCGGGCGAGCGGGTGCGCCGCCCGCCTCCTCCTCCTCCTCCTCCTCCTCCTCCTCCTCTTCCTCCTCCTCCTCCTCCTCTTCTTCCTCCTCCTCCTCTTCCTCCTCCTCCTCCTCCTCCTCTTCCTCCTCCTCCTCTTCCTCCTCCTCTTCTTCCTCCTCCTCTTCCTCCTCCTCCTCTTCTTCCTCCTCCTCTTCCTCCTCCTCTTCTTCCTCCTCCTCTTCTTCCTCCTCCTCTTCCTCCTCGGGGGGAGGACCGCGCCGCCCCCGCCCGCCCCCCTCGCGCCGGGCAAGGGGTGCCGTCCTGGCGGGCGGGGCGGTCTCGCCGCAGCGGCGGAGGAGCAGCGTGCCGGAGCCGCCGGTGCGCGGGCGCGGTGCAGAAGTTGCCACGGTGCCTCTGCAGCCTGGAGCAGCACCAGCACTGGCGCCGCGCTCGGCGCTCGGCGCTACCCTACGCGCTGAAAGCTCGGCGCTTCGGCGCTACCTCAGCGATGTTGCCAGCCAGCCTGTCTGGGCGCCGCGCTCGGCGCTGCCCTACAGTCTGGCACAATCGCGGGCGCCGCTCATGCTAGCGGTGGTCCTCATTCGTGCGATGTTCCTGGATGCCGAGCCGTGCCTCCGGCTGAAGTTCTTGCTGCTCGTGCGAGCGTTGACGGAGAGCCCGCTCATCCTCTCGATGCTCACGGTCCTGAGCGTCCTGGAAGCGATCTTCTTGTTGAGAAGGCTGCTGGCACACTGCGTCGAGCGGAAGTCGTGGGCACTAACAAGGGCACTCATCAGGGCAAGGACGACACTGCCAAGGAGTACATCTACCAGGACACAGGTTCCACATGTGGTCCTGCACTTCCCCATGCTCCTGCTGCCGTTGCTCCTGCCGATGGCGGCAAGGGCCACAGCAAGGATATTCACAAGGGTGGCCATAGGGACAATCATCCCTTGGACCAGGGCCGAGGCTCTGCATTCGGCCCTGATGTTCTGCGGGCTTCCGACGTTGGCCAACCGCATGTGTGCCGCACACTTGCGGGTGGGCGCGGGCCGGTTCGCCTTCATGGGCGGCTTCGCTCGATGCGCGCTGCACCGCGCTTGTCGCTGATGTGAGGCAGCTAGTGTTGCTTGCCGAGCGCGTTCCACTTCTCGAAGAGTTCCTACTCGCAAGCGTCTGAAGGACCATACGTCTGCCTCTGTGTAGTATATCGTACATCCCCCGCGGCGGATCCAGGCCATTTGCGAATAGTTACTTTGCGAGTAGTGGAACGCGCTTGTCAAGTTGCTCGTGGTCTCAGTCCCGCTTTGCCGGTTCGGTCGCTCCCCGGCGGCCTTCTCGGGCCTTCGCATGCCCGCTCGGTGTTCGCGGCCTCTCCGTCGGTCCCTCGGTCGTGGGTGCCCCTCACGTTCCCTCATTATTCGGGCTGCGGTCTTCAGGACCCAGCTTATCCTTGAAGATTGATCCTCGCCATCATCGTCCCTCCCTCGTCCTCCCCCTCGTCGTCGTCGTCCTCCTCCTCTTCCTCCTCCTCCTCCTCCTCCTCCTCCTCATCATCATCATCATCCTCGTCCTCATCCTCATCCTCATCCTCATCCTCCTCCTGCTCTTCCTCCTCCGCTTCCTCCAGCCGCCCCCCCTCTTCCTCGCCTTTCTCCTTGCCCTCGCCCTGGCTCCTCCTCCCTCCCTGTCTCTCTCGGCTGGAGTGTCTCCGGACGTGGCCCTCCGCTCCCCCACCCCCAGGGGGCGGTCGCCCCTGGGGGGGGGGATTGAAGCAGTGTGCCAGCGACCCTTGTGGCCGTGGCTGCGGCGCCGGCGCTGGCGGGGCCCGACGAAGACCAGGGATAGGGGTCCACATGCGAATCCTACCCCTACCCCCCACGATTTCTGAGGGGGAGGGTGGGGTTCCCTCCCCCTCAGAAATCGTGGGGGTAGGGGTAGGGTTCGCATGTGGCCCCCTAAGGGAGGCGAGGGGCCGAGCGATGGCAGGGGCGAGAGGGGCCCGCCCCGAAGCACGAAGGATGGAGGCGGGAGGAGGGGAAGAAGGGGACCCGCAGGCGGGAGGGGCCCGAGCCGAAGCGCGAAGGATGGATGCGGGAGAAGGGGAAGGAGGGGACCCACCCCGAAACACACAGGAAGGGCGACAGAGCCCCCCCGAATCTCCGAGCCCCGCCCTCCCTCTTGGCGCCCCCGGGGGCGTCGGGCCTCCTGTGCGGGGGGGGGGCCCCGCTGCTCTTCAAGGGGCGCTGCCGACGCGGCCCAGGGGGCTCTGGGGACCGGGGGGGGGGGGGGGGGCGCCGCTCCGCTTCTCCTCGGCCGCGGCCGCCGCGGGGCCAGCTCGGGTTCCAAGGAGCCGTGGCTGCTGGGTCCGCTCTCTCGGGGCTGCCGCAGGGCTGGTGGTCGCCCAAGCCGTGGGGGCCGCAGCAGAGCCGGTGGCCGTCCCAGCCGGTGGGGGCCGAAGAAGCGCTGGTGGCGCACGGCCTCTGCACGTGCGGCGAGAGTGGTGCGAAGCACCGCTGCGCGCCCAGCGCCTGGGCGAGGCCCAGAGACCCAACGACGACCTGTATAGCTCGCCCTCGCCGGTGGCCTCCACGAGTCGCTCTGCTGGGTGTTGGATGAAGGCCAGCCAGGGCATGGCGGGGAGAGATACTCCTGACAGCAAAAGGTGAGGAATCTTTGCCACCGCGGTCCTGGTATCGGTAGGCCAGGAGGCCCTTCGGTCTCGTGCAGGGCAGCGGTGAACGGGCTGGCTCCGTATGGCGGACCGTTGATGCGACCCGTAGCCTGTTTGGCGTCTTCTTCACGAATGTACTGCACGACGCATGTGTTTCCCGAGGATCGGATCACCTGAAATTCGCCGAAGAAACTGAAGGTGGCGCGAATGGCAGACATGTCGATGTGGGGATCCAGAAGTCCCGATGTGGATGAATCCTCTGCCTTCCTGCCCAGCGGTAACGTCCACGTAGTAGCGTGCGTGGTTGTTTGGAGTCGTCCATAGCTCGCGTGACCTCCTGAGGCTTTGTGGCCTTGTCAGGGAGCGTGTCAACGTTCGGTTGAATGCCCAAGTCGACGGACGTGTATGTCGAAGTAGGGAAGGGCGGAGAGGCGGGCCGACCGACCCCGAGCTCTCCTCCCCCTCCGCGATGGAGGGCCTCCAGCTGGAGGGACGAACCTGTTAGCTCTTCACTGTCTCCATTACCTCCTCCTTGTGGTTGTGCTTCGGCCTGGGGTCGTCCTCCAGTCACCGCCCACCAAACCACCCTAACCCAACCCGAAAGCCCCGATTTGCCCTTCATTTCCAGTGGGGGGTTGTCGGGGAGCATTGAAACAATTATCCTGGCGAAGGGCCCAACCATACGCAATTCCGAATGCCGCCGTTGTAAGTATCGTCGTTGGTGGAACACCCGATGGGGCCACGAAGCGTGTGAGAGATGCGCCAAATGGAGGTGGAACTGCATGCGGACCCTGCAACTGGGGCCTTCGGTGGAGCACCCTGTGGGGCCGCGAAACGTGTGAGGGGTGCGCCGAAATGGAGGTGGAACTGCATGCGGACCCTGCCATTGGCGCCCTCGGTGGAGCTCCCTATGGGGCCGCGAAACGTGTGAAGGGTGCGCCGAAATGGAGGTGGAACTGCATGCGGACCCTGCCACTTGGGCCTTAGGCGGAGCTCTCTATGGGGCCACGAAACGTGTGAGGGGTGTGCCGAAATGGAGGTGGAACTGCATGCGGACCGTGCCACTTGGGCCTTAGGCGGGGCTCCCTATGACGCCACGAAACGTGTGAGGGGTGCGCCGAAATGGAAGTGGAACTGCATGCGGACCCTGCCACTTAGGCCTTAGGCGGAGCTCCCTATGGGGCCACGAAACGTGTGAGGGGTGCGCCGAAATGGAGGTGGAACTGCATGCGGACCCTGCCACTGGGGCCTCAGGTGGAGCTCCCTATGGGGCCACGAAGCGTGTGAGGGGTGCGCCGAAATGGAGGTGGAACCGCATGCGGACCCTGACACTTGGGCCTTCGGTGGAGCTCCCTATGGGGCCACGAAACGTGTGAGGGGTGCGCCGAAATGGAGGTGGAACCGCATGCGGACCCTGACACTTGGGCCTTCGGTGGAGCTCCCTATGGGGCCACGAAACGTGTGAGGGGTGCGCCGAAATGGAGGTGGAACCGCATGCGGACCCTGACACTTGGGCCTTCGGTGGAGCTCCCTATGGGGCCACGAAACGTGTGAGGGGTGCGCCGAAATGGAGGTGGAACCGCATGCGGACCCTGACACTTGGGCCTTCGGTGGAGCTCCCTATGGGGCCACGAAACGTGTGAGGGGTGCGCCGAAATGGAGGTGGAACCGCATGCGGACCCTGACACTTGGGCCTTCGGTGGAGCTCCCTATGGGGCCACGAAACGTGTGAGGGGTGCGCCGAAATGGAGGTGGAACCGCATGCGGACCCTGACACTTGGGCCTTCGGTGGAGCTCCCTATGGGGCCACGAAACGTGTGAGGGGTGCGCCGAAATGGAGGTGGAACCGCATGCGGACCCTGACACTTGGGCCTTCGGTGGAGCTCCCTATGGGGCCACGAAACGTGTGAGGGGTGCGCAGCTCCCTATGGGGCCACGGAACGTGTGAGGGGTGCGCCGAAATGGAGGTGGAACCGCATGCGGACCTTGCCACTGGGGCCTTCGGTGGAGCTCACTATGGGTCCACGAAACGTGTGGCCATGATGGAGACGGCGATGATGATGACGACGATGGTGATAAGAACGATGGTGGTTATGATGCTGATGATGACGGTGACGATGACGATGATGATGATGCTGATGATGAGAGGAGGAGGGAGGAGGGGGAGGAGGAGGAGAGGAGAGGACGCGGGCACCGTCTCTTCAAAACGAGGACCCAACACCACAGGATGGTTGGGAAAAACATATGAGGCCCGTACCGCCCCAACCCGAAATTCGGGCCTTCTGGTTGGGTTGGGGTGGCCTGGTCAGTAGTCATCCAGGTGGTCGATGCTGCTATCGGCGGAGGCGGTGGCGCCAGTGGCTCGTCGCGCTGCGGCTGCCAGCACGGCCGCCGCGGCCGCATCTCCCAGGCGGTCCGCTATCGGGTACAGGCGACGCCCGGCACTGGCATCGGCGCCAGCTGGTCAACCCGGGCGGCGGGCAAGGGGGCCTGGACGACTCCATGTGCTCTCCGGCTCCTCCTGGCGGTGTGGGCCGGCGAAGACCCGTGGCGCCGACACGGCCGCCGCAGGCCTGCGGCTGGGGACCGGGCATCGCGGCAGGCCCCCTGCCGGATGCGCGGCCCGGCGCGGTCGCCAGGTGATGGCCGGTGCCGCCCTGGGCACCGCGGGCAGCCGCCAGCGCGCGGGCCGGGCGGCGCGCTCGTTGCCGCCTCGGGAGGCCCTGCCGGGCCCGCTGGAGCCAGAATGGATACGGAGGGTCTCCTTCTCCTCCTCCTCCTTCTCCTCCTCCTCCTCCTCCTTCTCCTACACCTCTCCTCCTCCTCCTCCTCCTTCTCCTCCTCCTCCCTCGAGTGTCTATGGTCTTCTTCTCCTCCTCCTCCTTTTACATATTCTCTCTGGTGCTTCCTTCTCGCCTTCGTAGTCGTCGTGGTCTTTATCGTCCAATATCCGCCTTCTCGTCGTCCTCCCTGCTCCTTTCCCTCGTCCTTGTTCTTCTTATTCTTCTTCATCCTCTTCTTTGGGCAGTATGCGCGACCACTGAGTCGTCATGCGCAACCAGCTGGGGCGTTGTACGCATAGATGCGCAACCAGCTGGGGCGTTGTACGCATAGCTGGGGCTGTTCTTGGAGGTCTATAGAGACGGCTCAGCGTCCTTCGGGCCGCTGCGCGCAAACACCTCGCTCTCTCCTGCAAGTCCATTCCCAACCATCCTGTGGTGCTGGGTCATCGTTTTGAAGATGCATCGCCACGCGTCCTCTCCTCTCCTCTTCCCCCTCTTCCCTCTTCCCATCCCTGCCTCTGCCCCTGACACGTGTTGTTGCCCTATAGGAAGCTCCAGCGAAGGCCCCAGTGGCTGCGTTCGCCTGGCGTAACCGCTCCCGATTCGGCACACCCCTCACACGTTTCATGGCCCCATAGGAGCTCCAGAGGCGGCCCCAGTGGCTGCGCTTGCATGGCGTACCATTCGGCACACCCGTCACACGTTTCGTGGCCCCTTAGGAGCTCCACCGAAGGCCTCAGTGTCTGCGTTCGCATGGCGCACCCGCCTCTTGACTATGGTAGAGCCGTGTGCTACGATGCGTCCGCGCTCTGTCTCCCAGCTGGTATTTTAGATGCCTGGCGACCTGGGATGGGCTGTAGGCTGTATAGAGAGCAAACGGGGACACGTGAACAGACTCAAGGGATGAATGATGATAATCCAGCATGGAATGCGGTGGAGCAGATAAGCTGATGGGGAAGGGTGAGGCTAGAAGGACAACACGCTGCATGAAGCTGAACTCTCAGGGGTCCGCGAGGATTGCTGAAGAGGCGCTGTAGAGGCGCGCGGCCCACAGGACGGTGACAGGGCGAAGGGGTGATTCTTCGGGAGCGATCGACGGGCCCACGCCGCTGCACGCGCGTTGTGCGCATGTTGGCAGGCATGTTTCAGCTACTTGGCCCCCGCGGCCCAATGAAAGGCGAACCAGAGCAGCGCCTTCGTGAAGCCTTCCTGCCCCTCACCGAAGTGCACCTGGACTCGACGAGCCTCACGCCGACTCTCGCCAAGGCGGCCACCCTGCCGGAGGGGGCGGCCGTGGCAGTGGCACTCGTGCGGGTCCCGCGCTCCGCCGCCGCCCCGATGATCTGCAGTGCCCGTGGGGCTCCGGTGGAGATCGACACAGCTGGGATGCTGTGAAACGGGTGCCGACTTCGGGCTCAGCAGGGGCGCTGGTCTCCGGGCGGTTCCCGAGAGTGCGGGGGGCCCGATCGTGGCCGAGGCTCGACCTGTCCAGGAGGGCTACTTGCTCTATTCCTACAGGCCTCGGAACAAATTAGCGAACACATGCCACATACATCCGTCAACGCCTCCCACTCCCCCCAACGTTCAAAGTTGGCGGTGGGTCTGACGAGATGCACTTCGACCGCAGTCTCCCCTCTGCCGTAAGTCGGCGCTCCTCCGGCGAAGGGGGCGCACAGCTCGGGCGCCCGCGCGGGCAGCCCGAGGATTGCGGTTTGAGCGCCGCGGCTCGGGTCGTGCTTCTCGTCTTCTCCAGAGGTGGCGGCGCGAGAGCGGCGAAGATCGACGTCACCTCGTGCACGGCGCGGCGCGGAGAGCGAAGTGGGTCGACCGCGGTAGCCGTCGGTCGTTGACAGGAGGTATGTTTTTGGATTCCCAGATGCCCACTCTACGTTGAGCGCCTTTCTACTTCAATGATCGAACGGTTTCACCTTTTCCATCCTCCTGAGGGGGCGGGCGGAACCCAACATACTCTCAACGCCTCCCTATTTCACGTTTCTGCCTACCTCTTCCGACCGATGGGTAAGTTTGCCCAGCTCCAGGGTCTTTGTGGAGATTTTAGCGGGTCGGGGTCTTGGGCAATGACGGCAGGGCATGGCAGCCTTTTGCACCGACCACCGGCAAAGCTCAGGGCCAGATTCCTGCCGCGACGCTTGACCCATCAGCCCATCCAGAGGACAATTTCTAGGGATGCGTGTCCCTTCAGGGGGGAAAAGGGAGGAGCACCAGTTTAAGAAAGGGGGGAGGCATCAGTCACATCGAAAACGGCTCATCCGAAGAAGCTTCCCCAAATTGCGGACGTTGAGCCACCCTGGGGGGCTGTATCTAGAGCCCTGCAGGCCCTTGTGCAGCTCTGTTTGGGGGCCCTTGCTGGAGGACAGCGAGCCCTCTCATTGCTCGAGTTGTGTATGCGATCTCGTTTTTCCTCGCCCAGCTCTGCTAGCCGTTGCGTGTCGACACGGCTCTGGCCGCCCTGCTCCCGCCAGCTTCCCGCAGAGCGGGGGGGCGCAGACTCAGTGCAGCGCCCCTCCGGGGGGCAGACGCCGCAGGCCCACGTGTCTGGAGCGTGGTCGCACTTGAAGAACGGGCTGCGACGTGTGCAGACCACGGACCGACTGTGGGAGACTTGTTCGGGGAGGGAGATCAGAAGAGGACAGGCACCTATACTGCTACGCTTCTTTCGTTTTCCCCCACTTGGGCCTCCCGGGAGGGCCTCCTGGGAGGCCCTCGTGGCCACCGCTGAATTCGCTTCGAAATTCTGGTCAGAACGCTCCCCGGGAAAGGTCCGTGGAGTAGCGGTATCGATACTTTGTGGGCTTCCCCTGAAGAGGGTGATGCAAATAGGACAGGGCATGCGAGGGGTCCAAGACTGCTCGAGAGGGTCCTTACGCCCGCCAAGAACTGCCCGGGAGGGCCCCAAGATGCAATGCACATTGCTCGAAAGACTTCCCAGGGGTCGACAATCACGGTTGAGGCTCCAAGGAGAAACGGAGGGGAAACATGGACTTGCCCAAGGGAAAGTTGGGATCTCCGAAAGGGGTTGCGGGGACCCCATGGGGGGTCCAAGTCGACCAAAGGCGCCCAAGAGGGTGCCCCGACGGTCCAAGGTGGCTTCACGAAGCCTTCAGGACGGCCTGATAGGCATCCAAGACGTCGCAAGGTGGCGGGAGGGGCCCCGAGAGCCCCACGAGAGGCTCCAACAGAGGCTCCAAGAGGCGCAAGGTCACCAACCTCGAACGTATCCCTATACCTAAGATTGACACGCCAAAAGGCGATGACAATCTTAGGGATTCGCCTTGAAAAACTAAGGGGATCCCTAAGATTGGCATTGTGTTGAGGCGATGCCCAGCTTAGGGATAGGGAAATGTTCCAGGCTGGTAACAAGGAGGAGCAGCAGGTTGGCAAACTCGAAAAGACAACAGGGACTCCCAAAAGCTCTCGGCCAGTTCCTGCACCTGGGGGGGCTCTTACCTGGCTGTCTTAAGCACTTGCTCTTGGGTGTGCTGGGTGTTCGCCACGCTGGCGTCGTGCCGCCCCGCGGGGCGCCTCCGTGGGGCGCCCCGCGCTTGGGGGGCAATTACGTCGGGCCTTGGCGCCATGCGTGGGCGCCGCCCGGCGCTTCGGGGGGGGGTGTTAGTGCCGGCGGCCGCCTGGCAGCCTCTCACGCCGCGGTGGGGAGCTCTTCAGGAGGGAAACAAACACACAGACACAATTAATCGTCGACTCCCAGGAAAATATAGGAACATATAGGAAGTGGGGGGGAAGACAGAAACCCAGAAAATATGGGAAAATATAGGGAATCTTTTTATTTGTGTGTATTTATTTGCGTGTCCTGGGACCCCTTTAGTTCTGGCGTCCCACCAGTGAGAGGGTCGGGGGAAGGTCGAGATGCTTCGGATGCAACTCCTGGGAGGTCACATTCTCATTTTGCCCTGGCCCGAAGTTCGGCTAAATCCGGCTTCATCCGGCTTAATCCCGCATACTCCGGCTTAGTCCCGCTTGATCCGGTTCAATCCAGCTTCACCCTGCTTAGTCCTGGGCCCACTCCAGCGTACCAGCTCCCAAACGGGGTTGAATCCTCCTTAATCTTTCCGACGACAACCTCCCAGTAGTTGCCTCCTAAAGTGAGAGGGTCGGGGGAAGGTCGAGATACCAGTCTGGTATGATCCCTCCCGGGACCCCCATAGACAGGGCTGCGCTTTCAACGTTGCCCGGCCCTCCGCTGGAGATCCGAAGGCATCGGAGGATGGTGGCGACGGGGATGATGATGATAATAATGATGATGATGATGATGATGATGATGATGATGATGATGATGATGATGATGATGATGATGATGATGATGATGATGATGATGGTCATGGTGATGGTGATGGTGATGATGATGATGATGGTGATGATGATGAAGATGACGATGAAGATGGAAATGAAGATGAGGATGGCGATGGTGGTGGTGATGCGTTGCAGTAGAAGGTAGTAGACGGTTGTCGGCGACAGCGGTGACGGGGCGATGAGGGCGAGCCATTTCCTTTTGATAGTGTAGGAGCCGCGTGGGCCTGGCTGAGGGGTCGCATGCCCCCCCGACGGGGCGGGCTTCTACATTTTACATTAGCTATATGTAAAGTGATGGCATGGTGTAGTCAAGCATGCAGCTGTTCTTTTCGATTTCTTCAACAACGAAAGATTTCCAGCGCGGTTCCTCAAGGTTTCTTCCAGTTCCCGCGGTTTCCGCACATTTCTTCTCGAATCCAGCGTCGCAGATTTAGTTTTATTTTCGCGTTTGATGCGTCGCGCAGTGCGCGTCAATGATCCCTGCGACGTAGAGACGTTGATCTGCGAGTTGGTAGTGCGCGCCAATGCAGGCAGTGCGCTGCGTTTGCGCAAGGGTGGCCGCCTTGCTAAGTAAGCCTTGGACTTTGGCCCTTCCCATCATCAACGCCATTGTCACGATCGCCATCGCCACCCCTGTCGCCTTTTTGATCGCCACCGCAGCAAAGAAAACACATCGAAATTGAACTATTGATTCTTCCCTGTCTGCAGCCCCGCCCCCACGCCGCGGACGATCTAGTGAGATACATAGTTTGTCACATCTGATTGGAGATTCCACCACGCCTTTGGCCCGTTGTGCTGGCGAATCGGGGCCAGCTTGGGTCTTTTTCAGAGGGGCGTTCAAAACCCTCTCGGGCTACTCCTGAACGATGTCGGGGCCATCTTGAATTCGATTAATATCGTCTCTCGGGGCTATCCTAGGGAGGAACGGAGGCCACCTCGTAGCCAGCTGGGGGCCTTGATGGAGCCCCTGGCAGGCTTGATGATCATCGATGTCATGCTGGTCGGACCAGCCAGGGGCCAAATGTGGCCCGTTCCAGACCCCGTGGACGGGGTACTGTGCGGGCCGAACTTCCGTACAATGGCCGAAAATCCTTCCAAACGGCGCTCTCGCCTCGGCGCGGGCAGCACACCGCCAGCGTCACCTGCACGCCGTGGCCAGTTCAAGAGCGAACCGTGAGGATGTCTCAGCAAAAAAACGCCTTTCTTGGTTCAGATGGGGGGCTGGATGGCATGGGCGAATCAAAGTGAAAGGGCGTCAAACGTGCGTTTGACTTCCGGCAAGGGGGACGGATGAGTTGCTCTGGAAGAGATTGGCATCCATATCGGGTGCGCACGACGGGTTGCTTCGATCGTGCCTTCTAGTTCTTGCGTTGGGCAGCAGGGGAGGAAACCTGCTCACTCTGGCGGCATTGGTCCCTCTCCTCCTCCTCTTCCTCGCAGCCGAGCTCTGCCCCGCGCCCGGCGGCTGAGCGAAGACGACCTGGCACACTCCCCAGAAATCGGTGCAGCTCCAAGAATCAGCTGCGGCAGGTTTTTGTCAGACCGTGGGCGCTGTCCGGGCGGGGCCACCGACAACTTCCCCGGGGCCACAGAGCCGGCCCCCGGGGAGGGGCCGATAGTTCGATGCTCGTTTGGGGGACCTTCCTGGGGCACACCTTCTGGATCTGTTCGACTCCAGTTCGACTCAAGTTCGGCTTAAGTTCGACTCAAGTTCGACTCAGGTTCGACTCAGGTTCGACTCAAAATCGGCTCGAATCGACGGACGTTCGACGCAGCTTCGACGCACGAGTGGAGCGAGTGGCTCCAGGAAGGTCCCCAGAATGAGCAGCCAACGATGGGTCCTGGGATCCCGTGTGGGAAGGCGCGGGGCAGGAGACCTGGGCCCTGCCTTGGCCCCCCCCCCGTGTGCGCGCAGCCCCCTCGCCGTGTATGTGGCCCTCCGGGGCCCCCAAGATCGCCCCAGGAGCGCTCCAAGAGACCCCCAAGGGCGCTCCAGAATCAATCGTTGGCAGGCCTCAGGATGGCCCGAAGGCACTCCCAAGAGTCGGCGGCGAGCGAAGGGGGGAAGTGAGAAGGAGAGGGCCTTCTCAGAAGAATGCTCGGAAGTCCCCCAGCCTTCTGAGAAGCGTTCCAAGCCTTCTCGGAAGACGCGCCACACCTCTCTCGGCAGGCGCGAGGGCTTCCGAGAGGCCCTGCCGCCTTCTGAGAGGGCCTCCTCCTTTTCCTTCCCCCCCTTTTGCTCGCCGCCGAAGGAGGCCTCACGATCCTTGGCCCCAAGACGAGCCCATCTGCGCCCAGAGCATGCGGCCCCCGGGCGGCCCGGCCCCTGCCCTCCGCGATGCCGCGCCGCGGCCGCCCCACGGCGGCGGCCGCCGCCGCGCACGGGCTGCCGCCGCGGGGGCGCTCGCGGCGGTGGCGCTGGGGGGGCGCTGGGGGCCCTCGGCGGGGCCCTCGGCAGTGCCGGCGCCGGCACTCCGAGGGAGGAAAGCATCGAGACTAGAAGAGCCCCTAACCCCCTTAGAAACACAGTGAAGGCGTGGCCTCACGTAGGTCCCCGTCTTTGCATGGAGGGTATAAAGTATGGGTGGTCCGGGTCGATACATCTGCAGAAACACCCCCTATCTCTAATGTTTTTGGCCCTCCTAAATCAAGGGGTTCCTTTGATGGCTGATCAGGACAGGTGCCGATACCGTTGTCCTGGCCTCGTTTTCGCCCCTTCGGGCCTCCTGGAAGGTCTTCGTCGCCACGGCTGGATCGCCCCGAACTTCTGGTCCGGAAGCACGCCGCGAGAGGGCCAGGGAGTAGCGGTATCGGTATCTTTTTGTTCTTCCAGGCACGAGGGCGCGGGCCAGTGAGTTGCTTCGGGGACAGCCTCACGCAGGGCCTCGTCAGCGCGCCGTGGGTGGAGAAGTTGTCCCGGAGGCTCGGGAGGCAGTGCCGCAACTACGGGCAGAACGGCTGGATGGCGGACTGCGTGTTGAGGTGCGCGCAGGAGGCGGAGCCCACGGAGGACGCCACGCTGCTTGTCGGCACCAACGACGCCATGATCGACCTCGCAAGCAACGAGGGGAATCACGCGATGGTCCTGGCCTACCGCCTGCTGAATTGGCTCCCGTTTGCTTACGAGCCAGGCATCGGGTCCTTCGAGGACTCTTTGCGCCGCCTCCTGGCCGCGCTGCCCGCTAGGCGCGTGGCGGTTGCCAGTCTGCCGCCGCTGGGTGATACGCTGGGCGGCGCTGCGCACAGGGCCGTCGCGGAGTACAACGCGAAGGTGCGCAAGGTCGTGGGCGAGTTCCCGCACGCAATCTATGTGCCCTTCGCCGAGGCCGTGGGTGACCACGACGGGGAGCGGGCTTTCGACGCCTCCGCCATCGGCTTTGCGGTCAACATCTTCCACATGTACTGGCATGCTGCTCAGCGATGGCTACCTCCAGGGCGCCCCTTCGAGTCGCACTGCGCGCCTGGCAGCAGCAGCATCCTGCACGACAACATCCACCTTACCGAGGCAGGCGCCGAGGTGCTGTGTGACCTGATGAGCCGAGCCCTGGAATCGCCTGCGCTCGGGGAAACCTCCGCTCTGCCCTGCACCTTGTCGTCGTCCTCGTCCTCGTCGTCGTCGTCGTCCTCCTCCTCCTCCTCCTCATCTTCATCATCGGGCTCATACGGCCCCGCCTTACCAGTACGCCCCAACAGAAACCCCAGGTAACCTGCGTGCATAACAGACCGAATGCCGCAATCCCTGCCTGGCAACGTTGCTAGACAGGGATTGTGCCATTCAGTTTGTTACGCACGCACGTTACCTGGGGTCTCTTTTGGGGCGCGCGAATTATATGATCACAATTCCCCTAAATTTTGACGACGTGCACGGAGTGTTCGTACTATCTGCCTTGGGCTCCCGATCAGCATCCGCTTGTACAACCCCCATGCCCTTTCGCTGTTCACCTATGTGGCGCAGCTTCTTCCCTCACCAGCACATGTTCTGAAAGCGGGCAAACGATCACACCAGATAAAAGTTGTTGGTTCGCACAACGCCGTCCACCCAGCCATGCTGAGTGGGTGAAAAAGCACCGGGCGTTCCGTGGAATCCGTTGGTTTGGAGCGGTGATGTTTGGCGGCGCGGTATCGCACGAAGCACACGGGCGAAGCGAATGCATTATTTGAGTGGCAGCATTCGGCGCTTCGCGATGATGACGAGCTCATCCCAGGACGCGTTGTGGGAAAAGGAAGCGGGTGGTGTGCCACTCCTATGCGGAGGGGACAGCTTACCCTCCAACTCCCCAACCCACTGCCTAGGTTCTTCCCGAGCCGCTCAGTTTAGTCTGTGTTCCATGGGCAAGTGGTGAAAAGTCGTGATTCCATGATCCCTGCAGATAGCTTCAGATGTGACTCAGGAAGTGGCTGGGTGCTTTCTCGGACTTGGATTTGTATGGGATTGATCACCAGGTTGCGTGCAGTGGAAAACTGCACGTCGATGCACACCCCGCTTGCTGTCCTTCCGATGTGCCGTCATTGGATCTGCATGGCCCATCGTCTTCACATTCCTGAACGAGGGTGTCTGCCGGGCTGTTCCGAGCCAGGGGCTATGTGTTATGTCTCACGCTATCGGGAACTTGTCCGACGGTCCGGTGTTGCTGCCCTCAATGGGTTCTGACAGAGGCTTTTTGGGCCCGACAGTTGTTTTCAAAGCGTGTTTCTCCTTGGGCCTGTGTGGGGTCTGGATCGGGATTCTTACTGTGCTGCGTTTGTTGAAGCTTTGGTCACTGCTCACCAACAGCGAAGGTTGGGGGACATGAGCCCACATTCCGAGTTGCTTCATTGTTTAGACTGCGTCAGAGAAGTCAGCGAACAATGTCGAACCATTTTGTCTGGCTGATGGCGAAAACTGAGGCATCCCTCCATTTTGCGAAGTCGCGTTTGGCAGCGCAGATGACACAGAAATCACGCTTGCTCGAAGTCGGGGCGCCTCCCTGAAGCCTCAACTGTGAACTTGCCCGCGCAGTGTGGGAAGTGTGCCACCTTTTGCGGCCTCGTCCGGCTGAGCAGGCACGCGGTGCCGCAGAGGGTCGCGCGTCGCGCGCGGTGTTCAGCGCGATGGCTCGCAGGCGCCGTGCTCCCGAGGCTCTTTTCACGACTGGTGGTTCTTGTTTTTTTTCACGACTGGATCCTCTGTCTTCTGCTCTCGCTCCCTCTCTCTCTCTTTCGCTTTCTCCTTCCTGCACTGCCGCCGCCTCTCTCGCTTCGTTCTGCTGCTCCTCGCTCTCTCCGCCTCCCTGCTTCGTGCCCCGCCCTCCGCCGCCCGCGTGGGGAGGGTGGCCCCGCCGCCCCGTGCCGCCCGCCCCGCCCGCCCGTCCTGCTTCCCCGCTCCCCCGCTGCCCCCCCCGCTGGCGGCGAGGCGCCTCCGCGAGGGAGGCGCCCTCGAACCGACCGGCGCCCGACTCGCCCCCGCGCGCGAGGCTGGCTGGAGCGCGAGGCTGGATCAGGACCCCCGACCCTCCTCGGGGACAGGGGGTCTCTCCTGCTGATGTGTCGACCCAGGCCGCCCAGAAGTATCCTCCCTGTAGACGGGGACCTCAGTGAGGCTGCGTCATCACTGTGCTGTCCTCGATGCGTGCTTGCCTGCCGCTGCTCGCGGCTGTCTCTCGTCGAAGTACGGGGCTCGGCGCACGACCCCGGGGCTGTCGCTTCCCCAAGGAGGGTGCGCGGGCAGCCCCGTGAGCCCTGTCTTGTCCGGGGGAAGGGGGGGGGGCGGTCCCCTCGTGGCGGCTCCCCACGGGTGTGCCCCCCCGGCTGCCGCTGCTTCTCCGCTGGTGTTGCTGGGTGCTCCCCTGCGCGTCCCCTCCGGTGCTGCTCTGCTGTGCCTCTGCCGCTGCTGCCAGCGGTGGTGGGGTGGGCCCTCCGTCTTGCGGCAGGTCTAGGGGAACGAAGAATGACATAAACATAACAACTCGGAGGTCCGCGCGGATTTCTCGGATTCGCGCTGGACCCCCTGGCGGCGCCTCCGGCGCCGCCCCTGGCGCGCTCCACGCGCCAGGGAGGGGGGCCCAGCGCCGATCCGAGAAATCCGCGCGGACCTCCGAGTTGTTATGTTTATGCCACTTTTTGTTCCCCTCAGGCCCCTCTGCCTCAGGCGAAGAAGCCCGACGGCAACCGTCGCCTTTGGGCGCGGAGCCCGCCAGGCCGCGCGGCCAGCATAGGGCCCTCCAGCAAGGCGACCACTTGGGGCGCCGCGCCAAGGAGCGTTTGCGCACGGCCATCGCTCACGGCTTGAGAGTGGTTGTAGATTTAGTGGCACTGCTGGGCGGTTCTCGTGGAGGCCGGGCAAGACCAGCGCATCCTGTTGCCTGCGCGCCAGGGGAGCACGCGGCGGTCCCACGGCCTGCCGCCCCCTCTCTCTGCCGCCTCTTTTTGGCCTCCGTCGCGCCCTGCTTTTGGCGCTTGCCGTGCCTGCCTCCTCTCCCCGAGTGGGCGTGGCACGCCGTCGGGGACCATTGCCCTGCGGAATATGACTTGGTCTGCAGTGGGAAAATTCCTCGTCCTCCTCCTCCTCCTCCTCTTCCTCCTCCTCCTCATCTTTCTCTTCCTCCTTTGTGGTATCAGATTCCTCCTCCTCGTCCTCCTCATCCTCCTCCTCATCCTCCGCCTCTCTTCCTCATCCTCAGTTCCTTTTCCTTGCAAATTATTTCTCCCTGTCGCACCTCGAGGCCAGTTTTTAGGGCGATCCGGGCGGTCCGCCTAAGATTCCCTCACCATTTATGACCCGGAAGCTCAAAAGTTGACAACACTTTCACATATGGCAGGCGGGTGCTTTTCAAAATGTGGCTCTCGCCTGAGCGCCGCGCGCATTCGTTTATAGATTTGCAAGAGTTTCACGGATTGAGGGCGGGTGGTTTTCAAAATGTGTTTCTCGCCTCAGCGCTGCGTTCATACGTTTTAAAACATTGCAAGAGTTTGAGGGTGGTTTCTTTTCAAAATGTGGTTCTCGCTCCAGCGCCGCGCACATTCGTTTTGACGGCTTTGTAAGAAGTTCACGGATTCCCGTGATCCGCGTACCAGAACTGGCGTTTGGAAGGATTCCGGATTTTGAGGGCGCGACAGTTAAGTTGATTCGCGGCGTTGAAGTCTAAAGAATGGCGTTCTGGTGCGATTCAGGATGTTCAAGACGCAACGGTCAGGTTGATCCGTGGCGTTGGAATCCCGAGAGCGATGTTGTGGCATGCATCAGGGTCTTCAAACGGTTGTCTTACAACGAATCAGTTCTCTCAGTGGAAATGAACCCTTGTATGGGGCATATTAGAGTAAGCTTGGAGGTTGGGTTTATTCCAACATCGTTGATGACTCTTGGGTTTACACTGGTCCTCGTCCTCATTATCATCATCACCACCACCATCATCATCATCATCACCATCACCATCATCATCACCATCATCATCATCATCATCATTTCTTAAGCATCATCAGCATAATGACCATCCGCATAACCATCCTCACCATCGTCATCACCATCAACAACATCATCATCATCATCCACATTATTATCACCTGTATAATCCTGATCATCCGCATTCTCATCATCATCACCATCAGCATCATCGTCGCCATCATCACCATCGTCATCATAACCATCAGCATCACAATCATAATCTGCATCCCTTGGTATTCATCTTCCTCATCCTCTTAATCCTCATCACCCTCAGCATCATCACCATCAGCATCATCAGCACCATCTCCATCGTCATCATCATTATCATCATCATCATCATCATCATCAACAACAACAACATCATCTACTTTCTCAACTTGTCTGTCGGTGTTTCTCTCCTCTTCTTCGGCTTCCGACCTCCTCCCTGGTGCGGTATCCGCCGTGCTCTTCCTCTCTCCCTTCCCTCCTAGCCAGTGTCCGTCTCCGTCTCCTTCTTCTCCTCTGCCTTTCAATTCCTTGAAGGATTCAACACGGACTGGGGGGTAGGCTCGGAGGAAGGGGGGGATGAGGAGGAGGAGGAGGAGGAGGAGGAGGAAGAGGGCCAACGTAAAACCAAGAGGTTTTAACGATGATGCAGCATACCCTCCAGTCCTAACCCCTTTCCTCACCAGTCCCTACAAACACTTTCTGTCAATATGGACAGCGCCTGCGAGGCGGAGGTGGGGGAGGGCTGGGAGTGTTGGGAGGATAGGGGGAGGCGCAAGCTGGGAGGAGCGGGGGGAGGCGAAGGAAGGGGATGGGCTCCGAGGGTGTCGGCCATCGCGTGTCGAGTATCATTGGCACTACTCCTTAGCTTGCCGAGGGACGCCACGATGATGCAGCACACCGCGATGGCAGCGTAGCCCACCAGCACCAAATACGTTCCCCAGAGCCCAGCGGAAACCGCCAAGAGCCAGAGTGACCAACAGCACGATGCGGCACTCCACGAACAGGTACAACACCCAAAAAGAGATTCCAATCAGCCACATGGACACACAGGCTCCCGTACCATTGCCACCAGCAGGCTGACACGGACAGTGCCCATGATGATTGAGAACGAAATCTTGCAAGCGAGGCCCACGACTATTGCTGCTTACGCTGCTCTTGCTCTTCAGATGGCGGCGTGATACCAGAGAGCGGCCTCCGAACTCCGAGCGCACCTGCAGAAACAGCAAGTGGATATCCATCGGCACCGTCAGTATGGTCTTCGCCACGATCACGGTGACCACTACCAGCAACCAGACACTGCTCGCCCAGAACACCAACCTTCTCGTAGAGAGTTGGCCTTGCTGGGCTCAGCGCCCGCGCCAGATCCTCAGATCGAGCAGATACGCGCACCAGTGTTAGAGCTTGAGGTCGAAATAGCACCACCATCCTCGCGAACAGCGGCGGTCGCGCATAGTGTTACCCCCTTGTCTGCACGGATGCGGTCGACCTCCACTAGGATGGTCGCCTCTAGTGTCTCCTCAGAGCGGGATCCTCTGTGGCGCAGAAGGTATTGATAGGCCGCTTGCTGACCCCCCTGATGTTGAACAGGCGGCGGTTGAGCATGAACTGCTCGGGGAGGGGATGCCAGGGATGCCGCCTCAACGCGGCATCGAATCCAGATGCGCAGTTCTGAGCTGCCATTCGTATGCCTGTGCCCTTCGTCAGCCGCCAGGTGAACTCAACATGCTTGCCTGATACATGTAAGCTGCGACAGCGTAACCTCGCATACAGACGGTGGCATATTGCTGTCTTCGCGCGGGTGCAGAATGTTTCGGGCCTTCAGGGTTTCAGGGCCAGTGGCTTTGCCGACCACCACATGCACAGCGCACCTGCAGATCTGCTTCGCAACCCCGCCCAGGCGTGCAAACATCGACATCGCGAAACGTGCGACAGGTCAAAGGGTACGTAAGGCCACCGAGTGGGCAAACGCCTGATCGAAATGGTTATCGAGTCCGCAGGGCGGGAGTCACGGCAGGCCCCCACTTACCAGCCTCGAACGTATCCGTATCCCTAAGATTGACACGCCAAAAGGCGATAACAGTCTTAGGGATCCGCCCTCAAAAAATAATTGAGTCACTAAGATTGGCATCGTGATGGGGAGGTGCCCAGCATAGGGATAGGAATCTGTTCCAGGCTGGTAACCCATGGGGAAGCTTGCACGCAAACTTTGCAACAAGTGGGTGCCAGGGAGATTGCCT
>CAUYUJ010007191.1:17500-27500 GCA_963575745.1 Prorocentrum cordatum | reverse complement strand
AAGGAAGAGGAACGGAGGAGGAGGAGGAGGAGGAGGGGAGGAGGAGGAGGAGGAGGAGGAGGAAGAGGAGAGGTAGGTCGGGTGTTCGCGCCCAGTAGCCTGCCGAAGAAAAGGAGGAGTAGGAGGATGTCGAGGATGAGGGCGTCGCAGGCGGAGCAGGCAGAACCTGGAGAGGTTCGAGGCCGGGGCGGATGTCCCCGGGCCGCCGTGAAGACAAGACTGTCCTGCGGGAGTTGAGCTCGGCCTCCCGTAGTCCCTCTCGGGCCCCAAATCGATTCAGATCGACCGGCTGGGCCTTCCAGGCGTGGCAGTTATCGTGCTGTCGTTTTCCTCCTTCCCTCCCTTCCTCTCCTCCTCCCTTCGCTCCTCCCTCCTCCCTCCTCATCCCCCTGCATGGCGAAGCAATGGGCGCCCGTGGGGCCACCCGAACCGGCGCGTCCTTTGCAGTAGACCTCCATGCTTACGCGCACGGTGCGTCTACGGCCATGGACGGCTGTTCCGCCTTGGAAAAAAAGATGATTCAGATGAACATGAACACAAATCGGTCCAGGGGAAGCCGCTGGGTGTCCAGGGCCCGTGTACCTCGGGACGCTTTTCCCGTACGGGAGGCAATGGCACTGCAGAAGGGGCAGCGGATGGGTGCAACGAGTGGGTCGCAGATGGGCCCAACAAGTGCAGCCCTCATGGCCATATGAGATGGAGGTCGGGCCCACGATGAAGCACTGCACGTCGCGGCAACGCACGGATGTGCGTCTCAGCGGCGTGCATGTGTTGGAGGTGCTCGTAAGCGTGTTTCAGCCACGTGCGTTGGCACTCTTGGTGGTCTGTGTGCGTTTACACGGAAATCCACAAACTTGTCACCGTCATGCTCTTGCTGCTGGTGTCCCCAATCTTGTTCTTCCTGCTTGTTCCACAGTTTCGGAGCCGGCGCCGTTATGGCTTCTAGTCGCGGTCGAGAAAGCGTCCGACGCGCATGCGAGGCATGTCCTTCCCAGCCGTGCACTTGCCCGCCACAGAAATATCTACATAGACGCCCCGCAGTGGATGGTTCATGGGCCTCAGGGGGTGGGGTTGGCGGTGGTGTCATCACCACTCAGGGCGAGCGATAGTATACACCGCCACCCCCCTAAGGGTACAGGAAAAATTGTTGACGCTTCGTGTATCCCCACCAGTCGGCCTGCGGCGCTTTCAGCAGCTAATTAGGCCGTTACCGCGCCCCGGAACGCCTCTGACTCCGCTTGCGCCTTCGCTTGCGGACGCGACCAAAAAGTATCCCCACCAGCTTAGTGTTCGGACGGCATTCGACCTGCTTCGCGAGCCCGCAGACCAAAAACTATCCCCACCAGCTGACTTGACGCCGAGCGATTTGTCGCTACGGTCGCGTTCAAAAAGTATCCCCACCAGCCCATCCAGAAACGATGCCCAGGGGAGTTGAGGTGATCAGGGAAGTAGGGGAGCATGCAGAAGAACAAAGGGCGGAGGAAGCCGCCGTCATATACCCCAAGAGGGGGGGATGGAGGATGAAGCGTCGTCGTCGTCGTCGTTGTCGTTGCCGTCGTCGTTTGAGGAGGAGGAGGAGGAGGAGGGACGAGGACGAGGAGCACGAGAAGGAGGACGAGGAGAAGAAGGGAGAGTTGGGTACCTCGGGGATCCTCTTGAGGCCTCGTATGGGTTTTTGGGGGGAGCTTCTTGGGAGCCTCTTGGGCTCCTCTTGGGGATGTCTGGGCGCCTTTTGGGGCCTCCTGGGCCGCTCTCGGGAGCTTTAGGTGCGATCTTGGGGCCATCTTGGAGGACATCGGTCAAAAAAGAGGGGAGCTCCAATTAGCGTCCTCCCTCGGGAGCACCGAAAATCGCCTCCTGGACCCCTCTTGGAGCGTCCTTGGGGCGCTCTGGGGCGCTCTGGGGGCCGTCTTGGTGCTCTATTGGGCCTCTCCTGGGGCTCTCTTGGGCCATCTTGGAGCCATCTTGAGGCCTCGGATGGCCATCTGAAGCGAACAGGCGAGAAAGCAGCATATTGTGATTTTCCGTAGGTTTTGGACGGGTTTCGGTTTCTTGGAGGCCTACTTGAGGTCTCGGAGGCGTCTTGGAGCCATCTTGGAGCGTTCTTGTGGCTTCTTGGAGCATCTTGGGAGCCGACTTGAGGCATCCTGGGCTATCTTGAGCCATCTTGGAGATCAACTTGGGCTCTCCGAGGCCCTCTTGGAGCCATCTTGTGCGAACAAAATACCCTCTGACACCTCGCGGGGCGCCCCGTCCAGGTCCAGGGGAGGGGATTAGGGGGGAGGGGAAAACCCCTCCCCGAAGGGGAAGAAGGGGGTTGGAAGAGGAAACTCCCTAGACCACCTACGCCCAGAGGGCTGGTTGGACTCGTCGGCGGGTGTCTGTGTATAGTTTTTCGTGGCGTAGACTGGGTCCCAAGGACCCCCCCCCCATGGAGGGCGCAGCTGCTTCTCCCTCCCCGAAGAGGCCCTGTCGGGCAGCCGCAGCGCCCCGCTCTGCGCCGGCAGAGCGTGCGTCTGCAGCGTGCGACCCCCTGCTGCTCCTGTCCGCCGCGCACCTCGACTGCAGAACTCTGGGGCGAGCTGCGTGCGCAAGTCGCCAGGCTCACCGCGACATCATGTCGGACCACTTGTGGAGGAGCGTCGCAAGGCAGCAGTGGGCGAGCACGCTCGAGCTGCCCAGCGAGGCGCTCCTGTGCCGGGGCCACTTCGACCTTTGCAGGCGGAGGTGTGAGCTGCAGCGCCTGTCGCAGAGCGGCGTCACCAGGTCACGCCGCGGGCCAATTCGCGGGTCTACACCGTACAGGGAACTCTTGGAGGACTTATGGCTGTTGAAACCACAGCGATTGTCAAAGCAGGTCGTGATGATAAGTCTTTGAGACGAGGCAGCCTTGCATCCCTCGTTCCTGGGCGTGCTTGCCACATCTTCTGGTTCCCCTTTCGAAGAGTAGGGTACCCCTGGCGTGGCGCTGTTTCGGCGCGTTGTTTCCTTACTCAGTCCTTGTGACTGGTTTCGGCTCCACGTGGCATTCGGCCGCTTCCTCTCCCCCCCGAACTTTCCTTCTTTCCCCCCCCCTATGCTGCGGGGGCGAACGTCACCGATCCATGTGGTCGCTGTTGCCCTCAGGACCTCAGTCTCGTTGTGGACTTTGAGGTCGACGGGCGGAGCATGTTTGCGGGGGTCATGGCCACAAGTCTGATCCAGCCACCACAAGACAGGGCAACGCTGAAGTCGAGTGTGGCTCTGTCAGAGTCACATCTTTGCCTAGACCCGCCATCACTGCGTGGCGATGATGGGGGCACGCTGGCTATGGAAAACATCAAGGTGCCGCGTGCACGTCTGTCACTCCTGCTGTTTCGGCGAAGTACTGGACGGTTTATGGTCGTGTGCTGCAGGACCCCTGCTGAGATCCCGTGGTGGTCTGGTGTTCTTCCCGACTACGACAAGTTGCTTCAGTTCTTCCCACAAGCTCCAAGGTTCTGCGTTCGCTATCCTATGGACGACATATTTTATCCTGGTGACCGCGACGCGACGATCCATACCCAAGAGGTCCTGCTCGGAGTCGGGGCTGGATGCGTCGATCTTCATGTCAGCCTGCACGACTGGCATCACGGGGGTGAGCAGCTCTTGGCCGTGTACGAGGAGATGGGCGAGTGGGTGTGAGCGCGATCTGTCCTCCTCTTCCATTCCCCATTCATCCTTCCCCCCGTGCTTCATCCCACTACCTCTCTCGTCCCTGCCACTCCGCCTCCGACATAGTAAGTATCCATATTATACGTAGCCGTCATCTTCTTGAGATCTGATGCTCTAGTAGTCGAATGTCTCCGTTGCGCGACTCCACTTCTGGCTGTCAACGTTGCGACAGACTCTTGGTAGGCATCTCCCTCGTTAGTATTGTAGCAGACCGGTGAGCTTTATGATGTCTTGTTCCATGACGTCCATGATGTATTGCGTCTCGCACCCAGGCGAAACACAAAGGCTTCCGAGGATGCAACATCCTACTATGAAGCAGCCCGGCACGACTACGCCCATCTCTCACGTGATGCAGCATCAGTTTCGCTGGCCCAGGGTCGACAACCATTACACTGTCCAGACGGAAGCTGGAAGTGTAGTGCCATTATCAGGAATTCAGTTTCACGAGTTACGAATCAAATAAAGATTGTCCCAGCTACGCATGAGCGACAACGTCTACAACGCATCATTGCGGTTGGTGGGTGTCAAAGGCCCCAGCATTGCCGAGCACGGCATGTATGAGAATACCTATCGGCCGAAGTCTTAACAATGTCGTGAATCAGTGTCGCCGCCACATCCGGCGAGCAGCGTAACATGTCCAGCTGGTGTCACTAGGGCCACCCCAACAGACACAAATTTCATGATCGCAACGGACAGTTGCAGGTGCCGACGTTCGGGTACCAGCACGGCCCAGAACCGAGGCTCCACGATCCACAGAGAAGCGCGGGTTCCAAAGCCCAATGGCTTCGCTCATGACGCCAACGTTTGTTATGAAGCGTTCTCAGCGGCGCCCGAGGCGTGGCTATCGGGTATTTTAGCATTAGAAGCAATGTTTATCATCGCGCCCCATCGTTTGGCAAGCGAAAAAACGCATTATGCTTTCAGAGTGGCGGAAGCATGCGCACCCAGGAGGGCGGACATGTTGCCAAGAAATCGATGGTAAAGTTCTAGCCGGTAAATGTAGATTTTTATCTGTGCGTTTCACCTTACAGATCATTTTAGCCCTCGCGCCTCATCGTTTGGCAATAGCAAACGCATTCGCGGTCGCATGCGTACCCAGGAGGGCGGAAATGTGGAAACGAAATCGACGGTACCATTCCATCCAACACATGTGGATTTCAAGTTGCGCGGTTTTGGGTATCATAGGCCATGTTTGTTCTAGTGCTTCACCGTCTGACAAGCACGCAAACCGCATGTGTTCGCAATTGCGAGCATGCGTGCCCAGGAAGGCGGACATGTGGCACAGAAAACGATGGCAACAGTCGAGCCACTGCGTGTGGATAACAATTTATCGTTTTTGTCCTCAGGGACAACTTTCGTCCTCGCGCTTCATCGCCTGGCATTAGAACAACCGCATGTTTTCGTATTCGCGGAAGCGTGCGTACCCAGGAAGGCAGAAATGTGGCCAAGCAATTGTTGGTCGACATCTAGCCAATGCGTGTGGATTTCAAATTGCGCTGTTTGCATCATAGGCCATGTTTGTCCGCGCGCCCCCTCCTCTGGCAATCGCAAGACCGCATGGTTGCGCAAGTGCGGAAGCATGCGTACCCAGGAGAGCGGAAATGCCCAAGAAATCTTCTGTTAAATTTGAGCCAACGCATTCGGATTCTAATTTGCATGTTTGGCACCGCGAGCTGCTTTGTGTTTGCTTTGCACAGGTTTCAGAGCGCTCAGGCGCTCGGAAGCCTCTGCAAATCGCCCAGGCGCTCAGAAGCTTTTGCAAAGCGACCAGGCGCTCATATGCCTCTGCAGAGAGGTCAGGCGTTCATGGATTTCTGCAGAGCGCTCAGGCGTTCAGATGCCTCTGCAAACGCTCAGGCGCCCAGAAGCCTTTGCAAAGCGCTCAGGCGCTCAATAGCGTCTGCAGGGCGCTCAGGTGCTCACAAGCCTCTGCAGAACGCTGAGGCGCTCAGGAGATTCTGCAGAGCGCTCAGGCGCCCAGATGCCGCTGCAAAGCGCTCGGGCGTCAGAAGCCTCTTCAAAGCGCTCAGGCGCTCAGACAGAGCGCTCAGGCGCTCAGAAGCCTCTGCAGAGCGCTCAGGCGCTCAGAAGCCTCTGCAGAGCTCTCAGGCGCTCAGAAACTTCTGCAGAACGCTGAGGTGCTCAGGATTCTGCAGAGCGCTCATGCGCTCAGATGCCTATGCGAAGCGCCCAGGCGTTCAGATGCTATTGCAGAGGGCTCAGGCGCTCAGAAGCCGCTGCAGAGCGCTCAGGCGCTCAGATGCTACTGCAGAGCGCTCAGACGCTCAGAAGCCTCTGCAGAGCGCCCAGGCGCTCAGGATTCCGCAGAGCGCTCATGCGCTCAGATGCATCTGCACAGCGTTCGGGCGCTCAGAAGCATCTTCTAAGCGCTCAGGCGCTCAGATGATTCTACAGAGCATTCAGGCGGTCAGAAGCTTCAGAAGCTTCTGCAGAGCGCGAGCGCGCGCGCGCGCTTCCGAAGCCTGGTTGTCAACTGACCGTTCTGGTTGCAAAGAGCCCCGTCTGGGTTGTAAAGTGGTCGTTCTGGTTGTAAAGTGGGCCGTTCTGGGTGGTCGCTCTCAAAAGAAAGCCAAGGAATTCGATGCTTTGCTGTTTGTAAAGTGGCCAATCTCGATTGTAGAGTGTCGCTCGTGGTGTAGAGAGACCGAACCTCCCCCCCCCCCCTTCGCCTCCCCCTCTGGCTCCGCGGCCCCTTCGCCCCCCCTTCCTTCGCTTCCCTGCCTCCCCTGCCCCCCCCCCTTCGCCTCCCTGTCTGACCCCGCCTCGGGTTCCGCAGTCCCGCAGCGCGTGGGTGTGAGCGGCGTGGGGCGCCGGCTCCCAAGAAGGGGCGCGCGGGGCGCGAAAAAGGCCCCCAAGGCGGCAGGGTGACGGGGGGGGGGAGGGGGCGAAGGGGAGGATCGGAGGCGGAGGGGGCGAACGGGAGGCGAAGGGGCAGGAGCGTTCCATGGGGAGGGAGGGGATCGGGTGGGACTAAGGGAGGGGGGACAAGGAAGGGGGGGGGGGCGAAATCTGCTGCGTGCAAGTGGGAGCGTTCCTCTACACATTGGCGCCTCCGGCGTTTGGAGGCGCTGGAGGCGCCAATCCCCTGTTTCCGAATCCCATCACATCCCCCTCGAATGGAAGGCAGGAGAAGATCGAGGACGGGAGCGAAGGGGGAAGCGAAGGAAAGAGGGCACGGAACCCAGACCTCCCTGGCGTTGCGAACAAATATACGGCGGGCATCTTTTTCACACGTGTCTGCCACCGTGGGCCCTTAGTCATTGTACTCCCGGGCCGCCTGCGGACCACCCGTGATGGAACAGTGGCCTGGGGAAGGGGTCGAGATCTCCGGGGGCCCACGCAGGGACAAGAAAACGACGTGAGAGGTCCTGGGAAGGAAGGGATGGTATAATCTTCACCAGCAGCAGCAGCAGCAGCAGCAGCAGCATCATCATCATCATCATCATCATCATCATCATCATCGCCATCGACATCGACATCGACAACAGCAACAACAGCAACAACATTTTAGATAAAATTCGCATTATTATAGCATTAATCGTTACCATCATCATCAGTAGCATCATCATAGTCGTCACCATCATTGTCAGCATCGCCATCATCACCAGCAGCATCACCATCAACGTCAGCATCAGCATAATCACCACCCTCAACAGCAAAATTGTAACAACCATCATACTCACCAGCTTTAGCATCATCATCAACCGCATCACCACCACTATAATGTATATGCACACCCTCAACTCCTGGTGTTGCTGCGCCTTCTCATCATCATCCTCCCCGCCTCGGCTTCATCCCCTTCCCCCTGGTCCGCTCCATCTTGTCCCTCACTGCACAATGATGTTTCGCCTCTTGTTTTGCCTCCCTTTCCCCTTACCTCAACTTTCTCAATCTTCCATTCTTTCCATCGGCCCCAGTGCCCCCCAGTGATTCCCTTGTTGGTGACGGTGATGGTGATGATAAAGATGATGATGGCGAACGTCAGGGCGAGACGAAGGAAACTGGAGGAATATAGAAGAGCGAGGACGAGAACCAGAAATAAGCTTGAGAGCAGTCGGGGAGCGCGTGTTTATAGGCATCCGTTGTGCACGCTCGGAGAGCTCGCCAACATTGCAGTTGATCGTGGTGATGCTGCGCGTGCTGGTACAGCTCTTCGCTTTAACGCGCTTCCCGTTCATGCCAGGACAGGTTTGAAACATTAGTTTTCCGCCTGTGATGCCCTCACAAAATCGAGATGCTGGAGGCCATCGTTTCAGACGTCGCATGCTAACCATGGGCGGTTGCTTGGGACTTGCTCGCAAAGCGGGGATGTTAAACTCGCTGGCGTAATCGCTGAGTCTTTGAAAATGTGGCTCTCAGCTGAGACATCCTCGAACACGTGGGATGTTGAAAATGCTGCGTTCCGCCCCCTTGTGTTATGCATGACCCCCTCGCTAGGGACATAGACCTCAACTAGACATCGTTAAACCGGTGGCGAAACCTCCGGATCGTCGGAAATGACACTCTCACTTGAGACGTGCTCAAAACCACGAGATGGTCAAGTAGCTGTTTTAAGACATCTTTGGGTGGCGCCCTTGGAAAGGGCCAAAGAGTCGAAATCGTCGAACAACCAATGGTCGCGGTTCGCCCGAGACATCCCCAACTAATGTTATCGGGCGGGCCATCGGACATTTCAAATTCTGATGTAAATGCCGATGTTGGCAGCCATGTTGGTGGTAAAGGATGATGGTGTTGGTGATTATTCTGAAAGCGCTGATGTTGATTATGCTATGTTACCACTGATGGTGCCGAAGATGATGCAGCTGCTGATCATCATGACGTTGATGATCATGGTTATGATGATGCTTTCGCTGCTGATGCTGCTAATGATGGTGGTGATGGAGATGACGAGGTTGATGCGATGGTGGTTTTGGTGGTGGTGATGGAGACGGTGATGGTGATGAGGATGATCACGAACGTGAGGGCGAGACGGGGGAACTTGGATGAGTACGGAAACCTGGGGAGGAGAGCTGGAAGCGGGCGTGTGAACGTTCAGGGACCCGGCTGGCTCGAGAGCGCATGCGGACTGCCTCTGCCGCGCTGCGGCGTCAAAGGGAGCGTTCGGGGCGCGAGCGTCCGTAGGTGTTCCTTCCTGGACGTTCGGAGAGCTCGCCCGCATTACAGCTTGCTTGCCGTGATGATGTTGCACGTGTTTGCCCATCTCTTCGCCTTCACGCGCTTCCCGCTCATGTCAGGAAAGTTCAAGACGTCTTATGTTAAGCATGTCGCTCTCGTCCGAGACGCCCCATGACATGGAGATGTTGGAATCGCTTGCGGAACCTTCGGATCTTCGAACATGTCGTTCTCGTTTGAGACATCCTCTAACAAAAGGGATGCTCAACTAGCTGTGATGCGACATATGTTTGGGGCGCTCTTGGAGGGCCCCCAAGAGGGCGCAACCGGTGACATCTCTGAAACACAATGTCCTCGGGCGTGCATTCAAACGCATCAGGTTATGACAAAGATACCACAACTGACGATGATGATGATCGTGATTACGATGATGGGGATGTTGATGCTGCTGCCGAAGCTGACACTTGCGCTGATGCTGATGGTGATGCTTGTGATGTTGATGATGATGGTTATGGTGATGATGCTCTTCATGATGATGGTGACGATGCTGGCGATAACGATGATGTTGTGATGATGTTGTTGGTGATGTGACGGTGACGACGATGATGATGATGGTGATGATGATCACGATGGTGATGACGATGATGATGAAGGTTCTGATGAACGTGAATGCGGGACCAGGGAAACCGGAGGAATACAGAAGAGTGGGGAGGAGAGCCAGGAGCAGGCTTGTGAACGGTCGGAGCCCTTGCG
This sequence comes from Prorocentrum cordatum, assembly GCA_963575745.1. Taxonomy (NCBI): domain Eukaryota; class Dinophyceae; order Prorocentrales; family Prorocentraceae; genus Prorocentrum; species Prorocentrum cordatum. The sequence continues at coordinate 17,921 of CAUYUJ010007191.1, read as the reverse complement.
TCCATTAGCATCCCCTTCGGACATCTGGCGAGCTAGTCAACATTACAGTCGATCGTGATGATGCTGCACGTTTTTGCACAGCTCTTCGCTGTCACGCGCCCGCTCATGCCAGGAGTCTTAATTCTAAGCGCACAGGCGCCACGAAGTTTACAAGCGGTGTGCAATTAGGCCAGAAGCCCATCTGAACCCTCGTCCCCAGTAGCACAATTAGTTGCAGCAGGAGTAGTGCCGACAGCGACCGCAACAGCTGCAGCAGCAGCAGTGGCAGCGGCAGCCGTTGCAGCAGTAGAACCAGTAGCAGTGGTGATTATCCCACATCCCACGGTCGTTGAAGGTACATGCATCAATCATGGGATTAGTAGTGATGTTGATACGTGTCCCACCGGAGGGTTAGTCGCATCAGCATTGGTAATAGCGAGGC
>CAUYUJ010007191.1:0-12500 GCA_963575745.1 Prorocentrum cordatum | reverse complement strand
TGGCGTGGGCCATGATATTTCCCCAGATTTCATGGCGCCTCTTCTCATTTCATTACGTCCCTGGCCCCCCCGCTGGGCCGCGCGCATGCCGCCGGTCATGATTTGCACACCCCCCTCTTGGACACCCCCCTCTTGGCCGCTCCCGAGCTCTGCCGCGATGAGAGATTCAAAACGTGGGTGCCAGTGCTCATGCTTCCCTTCTGCGGGCCACGCTGCTAGTGTGGCCCCTGGGCCGATGCGTCGACGTGGCAACGAATGTGCGCCATCGCGGAACGGAGGCAATGAGAACGTTATTACGCATTGCCACCGCGCCTCGAGAGGCCCAGGACCGTCTGAACGGAAGGCTGGTTGTGATGGATTGGTTCCCTCTGCTCGAGGGGTGAGGGAGAAGATGGAGGGGGAAATTAATGATGCCTCCGACGGTGAGAGGGGGGAGAGAAAAGGTAAGGTTGCCACCGAGGGCGAGAAGCGGAGGCGAGAGGGGAGAGAGATAATATTTGCAGGCCGATGTACAGAACATTCAGCAGGGAGGAGGTTCGATGATCGCGAGCAGGGAATGAGGCTTCAACTCAGACATCCCGCGGGCAATTTGGCTCAGACCATGTCTCGATTAGGATCCCGCCGCCCCACGAGCGTGCCATGGGACGCCGCCTTAGATAGCTCCGTGTCACCGCGAAAACTACACTCGGGGGAGGGAGCCAGTGGCCCGCAGACTTGGCTGCGCGCGCCAGATCCCTGCCCACCACCCGGCTCTTCTCCCCAACCCATCACGTCACCGACCTGCGGGTGGACCTTGGTGGTCGCTGGTCCACCTGGCACGGCACCTGCACCAGCGCAATGGGGGGTGCAACACCAGATCCGTGGAGCCCAGCATTTGTTGTTTGCTCGCGAAGCTCATCACTGACAGAAAGGTGCTAAAACGCCGGGTGGCTCAGGGGGAGATCAGCCGTATAGTTGTTCAATTCAGGGTCATGTATGTAGATGTTATGTATGTTTGTATATGTATGCATGCGTGTATACATATGTTCTATATACAAATTCCCCAAGCAGTGCTTGCACTTAGGGTTCTTACTGCTTTGCCTAAGGAGCTGGGCCTGCGCGTCGGTCCGGCGGCTATGCATTCGCTCTCGCTGCCACGTTGCCGCTTCGTCGCCGCCCGTCGTCTGGACCTCCGCATGGGTCTGGCGGCGATGTGGTCGCCGTCGCCGCCCCGTTGCCGCCTCGTCGCCGCCCGTCGCTTGGGCCTGCGCGTCGGTCTGGCGGCTATGTGGTCGCCGTCGCCGCCCCGTTGCCGCCTCGTCGCCGCCCGTCGCTTGGGCCTGCGCGTCGGGTCCGGTGCTTTTTGGCTGCCGTCGCCGCCTCGTCGCTGGCACCGGATATATCGCACCACGTAGATTGCGCACCACATAGGTTGCACAACATATATTGCACCACATTGGTTGCACATAGATCGCACATACAGGTTGCACCACTTAGGTTGTGCACCACATCAATTGTACAAAATAGATTCTCCTTTCTGGGAAAGGAGAATCGACTCTACCCCCCCCCGGACTTATCCGTTCCCCTTTCGGGTATGTAAATCATATATGATTATGCACACTCGTCCATCCTTAATATGAAATCAGACCATCCCAGCCAGGCTGGGTTCCCCCTCCCTGAGGTTCCCTTGTAAAAAACACTATGCGGTGACACTTTTTGTTCTAACATAACACTTTTTCGCGAATCCCTTGCAAAAAATTAGACGAAGTGCACACGCGCGCGTCGTCGTGCGCGCGCATGCCGAAATCCTTCAAAAACTCTCGGTGCTGGAAGGATTTCACAATCGAGTTTCCAAAACACATACAAAAACACATGGTTTCGCAACACTAATTTGCTAAAAAAGCTTCCGCGCGAGCTCTTGCGAAATCTTCAGAAAACCATAGGCTTTTCAAGATATTCACAACATGCTACCAAACGGGCTTCGCGCGCGCGCATGTCGAAATCTGTCGAACGCCCTTGCGCGTGTGCCGTCGCGAGAATCCTTTGCAAAAAATGGGACGAAAGTGCAGACGCGCGCGTCGTCGCGGGCGTATGCCGAAAACCTTCAAAACCCATCGGTTTCGGAAGGATTTCAAAATCGTGCGTCCAAAAAACATACAAAAACCTAAGGTTTCGCAACACGGATTTTCAACAAAAGCGTGCGCGCGCGCTCTTTCGTCGTCGTCGTCGTCGTCGCCGTCCTCCCTCCTCCCGCGTCGTCGTCGTCGTCCTACGTCGTCCTCTGTCTTTCCTCGTGTTCGTCGTCGTCGTCCTCTTTGGCGTCGTGGTCGTTTCCGTCGTCGTTGTCGCCGTGGTCGTCCTTCCTCCTCCTCCCACGTCGTCGTCGTCGTCCGTCGTCGGCGTCTCGTCGTCGTCCCTCCTATTTCGTCGCCGTCGTCGTCGTCGTTGTCGTCGTCGTCTTCCCTCCTCCCTCGTCGTTGTCGTCGTCGGCGTCGCCGTCCTTCCTCCTTCGTTCGTCGTTCGCGTCGTCGCCGTCCTCCCTCCTCCCTCGTTGTCGTCGTTGTCGTCGTTGTCGCTGTCGTCGTCCTTCCTCCTCCCTCGTCGTCGCCTTCGTTGTCGTCGTCGTCGTCTTCGTCGTCGTCGGCGTCGGCGTCGTTGTCGTCGTCGAAGTCGTCGGAGACGTCGTCGGTGTCGTCCTAGTCGTTGTCGTCGGTGTCGTCGTAGTCGGTCTTAACAGGTTTTGCAAACCAAGTTGCGGGTGGGTGGGTGGGATGTTTGCGCGAACAGTGGAGATGACGATTTCAAGTTCAGCAGAGTGGGTTGCACCACATAGATTGCACCATATATATATATATGTGTAGATGTATGCCTATAGTTTATGTATACATGTATATATGTATATATTGCACCACAGGATGCACCACATATATCGCACCACAGAGATTGCTCCACGCAGATGGTACCACATATATATATATATATATATATATATATTTATATATTTTGCGCACCACATAGATTACACTACCCCGTCAGTTGCGCATCATAGATGGTACCACCTAGATATCGCACCATGTACGTTTCACAGAACAATATCTGTATATATATATGTATATTGCACAGCATTGGTTGTACACCATAGTTTGCACCACATGCGTTCTCCTTCAGAACATTACTGGCGAGGGGCACAATCATATAAAGTTGGTGAGCACCGCGATTATGGGTATCGTCTTCGGTGGAGCTCTCTATTGGGCCGCGAAGCGTGTGGGGGGTGTGCCGACATGGGCGCGGCGGCGCCATAGGGCCTTCTGTGAAACGCCCTATGGGGCCACGAAGCGTGTGATGGGTGCGACGAAATTGGGGCGGCGGTGCCATGCGGGCGCTGCCACTGGTGCCTTCAGAGGAGCCCCCGATGGGGCTGCGAAAGGTTTGAGGGGTGTGCCAGAATGCGTGCGGTGCCGCCATGCTGTTTTTGCGACTTGGGCCTTCGGTGGAGCCCCCGAGGGGACCACTACACGTGTGAGGGGTGTGCCGACATGGGTGCGGCAGTGCCATGCGGGCGTTGCCCCTGGGCCCTTTGGTGGAGCTCCCTATGGGGCCACGAAACATGTGAGAAGGTGTGCCGAAACGGGCGCGGGGGTGCCATGCGGGCGCCTCCAGTTGGGCCTTCTGTGGAGCTCCCTATGGGGCCGCGAAATGTTTGAGGTGTGTGTGTGTGTGCAAAAATGGACGCAGCGATGCATGCGGGCGCTGCGATTTGGGCCGTCGGTGGAGCACCCCATCGGGCCACGAAACGCTCAAAGGGCGCCCCGAAGTCGGCGCGGCGGCTCAGGGCGGACCCTGCCACTGGGGCCTTCGGCGGAGCCCCCTATGGAGCTACAAAGCGCAGGAGGGGCGTGCCGAAACGGGTGCGGCGGCGCCATGCGGACACAGCCATTGGGGCCTTTGATGAAGCCCCCAATGGAGCTGCCTGCGAGCGCGGTCACTGGGCCCTTCGGTGGGGCTCCCTATGAGACCACGAAGCGTATGAGGCGTGTGCCGACATGGGTGCGGCGGCGCCAAGCTTCCTAGAGGGCCACGAAACGTGTGAGGGATGTGCCGCAATGGTCACGGCGGCGCCATGCGGGCGCTCTCACGGAGGCTTTCGGTGGAGCTATGTACGGGGCCACGACACGCGTGATGGGTCGGCGCCACGCGGGCGCTGCCACTGGGGCCTTCGGTGGACCTCCTTGTGGGGCCACGTGTGAGAGGTGTGGCAGACTGGCTGCGGTGCCGACATGCGGTCGCTGCAAGTTGGGCCTTCGGTGGAGCTCCCTACGGGGCCACGAAGCGTGGGAGGTGTGTGTGTGTGTGCCGACATGGGTGCTGCGCCGCCATGCGGGCTCTCCCACGGGGGCCTTTGGTGGAGTTCCGTGTGGAGCCATGAAGCGTGAAATGGGGCGTGCCGCAACGGGTGCGGTGCCGCCATGCCGGGCGCTGCCAGTTGGGCCTTCGGTGGAGCTCCCTACGAGGGCCAGAAGACGTGTGAGGGGTGTGTTGGCATGGGTTAGGTGCCGCCATGCGGCGCTGTCGTGTGGGCCGTCGGTGGAGCTCCCTTTGGGGCCAGAAAACGTGCGAGTGGTGTGCCGAAATGGGTGCGGTGCTGCCATGCGGGCCCTGCCACTGGGGTGTGCCGCAACGAGTGCGGTGCCGCCATGTGGGCGATGCCATGTGGGCCTTCGGTGGACCTCCGCATGTGGCCACGAGTGGGGCCACGAAACGTGCGAGTGGTGTGCCAAAGTGCGCATGCGTAGGGCAGAGGTAGGGATCGGAGGAGGGTGGAGGAGGCCAGCAGGAGGAGGCACGGGGCACTGTCGTTTCAAAACGAGGGCCCAATTCAACACAGTCTGGTTGGGAAGGAGGTTTTTATTTACCCCCCCCCCTGGCTTCTTCCTTTCCCCCTGGGATGGTGCAATACATATTTGATTCCGGCCCATCGTTCAATTTAGATTTGATTCTGGCCCATCGGTCATTCTAAACATGAGTTCATTCCATTCCAGCCAGGTTGTGACCGCCTCCCCCCCTCACCACTGTCAAATAATATTACGCGCGCGCACTCGTTTAGCACGACTCATAAGTAAGTGTTCAAACACCCCTTGCAACAGATGGCACACAGTCCACTCGCGCGGCGTCGCGCGCGCATGCCGAAATCCTTCCCAAACCTTAGGGTCGTACGGATCTCATTTTAATATCAAGTTCCCCAAAGACATACTGTATATATATATATATATATATAGACAAATGCTGTTTTGCAGCATGACTTTTCACGATTATCTTGGCGACGGGCCTGGCCAGGTGCAGTTCTGAGGACCGTATTCGGTGGAGCACCCTGTGGGGCTACGGAACGTTCGAGGGGCGCGCCGACATGGGTGCGGTGGCGCCGTGCGGTCGCTGCCATGTGGGCCTTCGGTGGAGCTCCCCACGGGGCCACGACGCGTGTGCGGGGTGTGCCGCCACGGGTGCGGTGCCGCCATGCGGTCGCTGCCATGTGGGCCTTCGGTGGAGCTCCCCACGGGGCCACGACGCGTGTGCGCGGGGTGTGCCGCCACGGGTGCGGTGCCGCCAGGCGGGCGCTGCCATGTGGGCCTTCGGTGGACCTCCACACGGGGCCACGCAGCGTGTGAGGGGTGTGCCGAAATCGGCCAGATGCCGCCAGGCGGGCGCGGCGATTCGGGCCGTATGTGGAGCTCCTTAAGGGCCCACAGAAGGCGTGAGAGGCGTGCCAGAATGGGTGCGGTGCCGCCGTGCCGGGCGCTGCCATTTGGGCCTCCGGTGGAGCGCCCTGAAGAGGTCACGAGGCGCGTGAGGGGTGTGCCGGCACGAGTGCGGTGCCGCCCTGCGGGCTGCCAATTGGGCCTTTGGTGAAGATCCCCGTGGGGCCAGGAAGCGTGTGGTGGGTGTGGCGACATGCGCATGCAGAGGGTAGAGGCCGGGACGGGAGAAGGGTGGGAGGAGGGCGAAAGAGGAGAGGAGACGCGGGGCACCACAGGATGGTTGGGAAAATGTATGCGCGCGCGCTCTTGCGAATTCTTGCGAAAACCACAGGTTGCGCAACATGTTCATCAAATGCGACCAAGCGGGCCTCTCGCGCGCGCATGTCGACACCAGTAGAACGCCCCGGCGCACTTGCAGGGGGGGTGCGATTCCTGGGCAACAGTACCATGCGGGCCACTCGTTCCCGTCGGCCGCGCGAGCATGTCGAAATCCTTCCAAAAACAACATCACCGACCTGTGGACACCACGCCGTCATCGGCGTGATCAGCATCTTCGCCGTCATTGGCCTTGCCGTCTTCATCGTCATCGTCGTCACTAGCATCGCTACTATCATGATTTTTCTGTCGTTGTCAACGTCGCGATGATACCGCGCCCGCCCGAGCCACCGAATCGCACTGAAGTGCCCGCGCGTCAGCGCGGCTTGCGAGACGGTATGGGAAGTCCCCAGCTGTCAGTGCCACCGCGGCCGCGTCGGCCGCGCCAGACTAGCTGGCCGCTCTGCGCGCGAGCCCACGCGCGCTAGCGCGGCCGCAGCGATGCGCCATCCAGCGCCAAGCAGTCATCGCACTCGCTGCCACATTGCTTTTGCAAACCAAGTTGCGGGTGGGTGAGTGGGACGATTGCGCAACCAGTGGAGTTGACAATTCACGAGTGAGCAGTAGTTAACGTAGCCACATAGATAGCACGAGAATGTAGTGCACCACGCAGATTGCACGACATGGAGTGCATCACGTCGACTGCAAAACGTGGATTGCATCACACATGTTGGACGTTACATACAGCACAACGTAGAAACTCGCAGTTTGGGGTCGTGACTAGCATGTCTATAAATATAGATATATGTATATATCTATGTATATATCTCTTTATATATATATATATGTGTATACACATGTGTGTATACAAAAAACCTACGTGTGCAAAATATGTATTGTTTCTCGCGGGGGGGGGCTCCCCTCCTCCTCCTCCTCCTCCTCCTCCTCCTCCTCCTCCTCCTCCTCCTCCTCCTCCTCCTCCTCCTCCTCCCCATCCTCCTCCTTCCCCTCCTCATGCTCTCGTCCTCGTGGCTCTTCTCCTCCTCCTCCCTTTTTGACGCTGCGCGGACCTAATGCGCGTGCATGTGGCGTCGGCCCAGCGGTCGCGGCTCTGGGGTGAGTGCTCGGGTCTAGTTCCCAGCAATAATACTACGTATCTTCGGGCCCTCGGGCAGGGTAAGGAGCACTCTGGGGGGAGTGGAGGGGCGAGCCTCGCCCTCCCATGAGTTCTGATGACGCTTGCTTGTGGCTTCGTTTTCGGTAATTCGCCTGGCTTTTGCTTCGTGTCCTTCCCTCCTTTCGTCTTGGCTTTGTGCTGCGCTCGCTCGTCTCGCCCCAAGTGTCTGGCCTGTCCTAGTCCCGCTCTCGGCGCACCTGCTTGCCATGGTGGTGCCTTCTCCTCTTCGGTCTTCCGCTCCCCTGCGCCCTGGGGCCTGCTGAGCCACACCCTTGCCCGCAGCCCCCCCCCTTGCTCTCCCGCCACCCGCCCCCTTGGCCCTTCCCCCTTCTAACCCTCCCGCACCCCTTCCCCGCCCCCTTCCCCGCCCCCTTCTTTTTCTTCTTCTTCTTCTTCTTCTTCTTCTTCTTCTTCTTCCTCCCCATCTTCCCCTTCTCCCCTGGCGCTCTTCCCCCTCCCTCCCCCTTCTTCCCGCTCCCCCCCCTGCTCCCTCCTCTCCCGCCCCCAACCACCCCCTTCCCCCCCCCTCCCCTCCCTCCGCTCCCCCACCTCCTCCCCCTCTCCGCCCCCTCCGCCCCCTCCTCCCTCCTCGCATCCCCCCCTGCCAGCCCTGCTAACCCCCCACGGCGGCGGCGCCTGCCGCGCCGGCGCGGGCGCCGTGCCGAGGCAACCGCGCCCCCCCGGCCGCCCCGGCGCCCGCCGCGCCCGCGGTGCCCGCCGGGAGCCGCTACTCCGCGCGCCTGGTCGGCCACGAGGCCGGCCAGCGGCGCACGCGACGATCGGGCCGAACAAAAAGGGGGGATTGAGAAGGGGGGGGAGCTGGCCGGGCCAGACGACAGGGGGGGATAGGGTGAAGTCGGGCCTGTCCCTCTACAGGGGGGATACTCAAAAATAGCAATAGCAGCAACAATACTCAGGGGACGTTTTTCTTTTCCTATGTTTGAGCATTTGGGGGGTCTTTTGGGATATGTTTTATTTTTCGCCCAAAATCCCCCTGTATGGGGGACAGGCCCGACCTAAGGATAGGGAAAGGGGGGGGTTACGAAATCTGCTGCGTGCAGCTGGTTTCGGCCCCACCGCGGGGCCCATTCCTCGATACATGGTCGCCTCCGGCGCCGGGGGGCGCCGGGAAAATCAGCTGCGTGAGCTGATTCTCCAAGCCCCCCTTTGCTATCCCCCCCTTTCGCCCGACCCGAGACGAGGGGGGGCTTCGCAGGAGAGCCGCCGGCGCGCCGAGGTGGGGAGGCCCTCCTGCCTTCTGCCTGCACGAACGAGACGGGCACGGAAAGAATGGGTACAATGCCCAACAGCGGATCCTGTTCATTCTGCACAGGACTCGCTGTCCACGCCGCCGCGGCCTGTGTCCATTTGAGACAGAAGGCCGCCCGCCCAACAGCGGCCGCTGTCGATTCGGGACAACAGTTGCTGTTGGGCATTGTGCCCATTCTTTCCGTGCCCATTTCGAGCGGCCAACTCCTGGACGACCGCCGGCGCCCTCGGAGGAAGCCTCAAAAGCTTTTCGGGAGGCCAGAGGCCTCCTGGGTTTATGTCGGGCGTGTCCCTCTACAGGGGGATGTTCGCGAAAGAAAAGAAACTAAACATGCACTCAAAAAAGCTAAACAAAATTCAAAAATATCCCAGACTATGTTTCATGTAATTGTTTGATTATCTTTTAAAAAAATTGTTTTTCGTCGAACATCCCCCTGTAGAGGGACACGCCCGACATAAACCCAGGAGGCCTCTGGCCTCCCGAAAAGCTTTTGAGGCTTCCTCCGAGGGCGCCGGCGGTCGTCCAGGAGTTGGCCGCTCGAAATGGGCACGGAAAGAATGGGCACAATGCCCAACAGCAACTGTTGTCCCGAATCGACAGCGGCCGCTGTTGGGCGGGCGGCCTTCTGTCTCAAATGGACACAGGCCGCGGCGGCGTGGACAGCGAGTCCTGTGCAGAATGAACAGGATCCGCTGTTGGGCATTGTACCCATTCTTTCCGTGCCCGTCTCGTTCGTGCAGGCAGAAGGCAGGAGGGCCTCCCCACCTCGGCGCGCCGGCGGCTCTCCTGCGAAGCCCCCCCTCGTCTCGGGTCGGGCGAAAGGGGGGGATAGCAAAGGGGGGCTTGGAGAATCAGCTCACGCAGCTGATTTTCCCGGCGCCCCCCGGCGCCGGAGGCGACCATGTATCGAGGAATGGGCCCCGCGGTGGGGCCGAAACCAGCTGCACGCAGCAGATTTCGTAACCCCCCTTTCCCTATCCTTAGGTCGGGCCTTCCCCCATACAGGGGGAATTTTGGGCGAAATAAACATATCCCCAAAAGACCCCCAAATTCTCAAACATAGACAAATTCTCAAACATAGGAAAAGAAAAACGTCCCCTATTATTGTTTGCTGCTATTGCTATTTTGTGAGTATCCCCCCTGTAGAGGGACAGGCCCGACTTCACCCTATCCCCCCCTGTCGTCTGGCCCGGCCAGCTCCCCCCCCTTCTCAATCCCCCCTTTTTGTTCGGCCCGATCGTCGCGTGCGCCGCTGGCCGGCCTCGTGGCCGACCAGGCGCGCGGAGTAGCGGCTCCCGGCGGGCACCGCGGGCGCGGCGGGCGCCGGGGCGGCCGGGGGGGCGCGGTTGCCTCGGCACGGCGCCCGCGCCGGCGCGGCAGGCGCCGCCGCCGTGGGGGGTTAGCAGGGCTGGCAGGGGGGGATGCGAGGAGGGAGGAGGGGGCGGAGGGGGCGGAGAGGGGGAGGAGGTGGGGGAGCGGAGGGAGGGGAGGGGGGGGGAAGGGGGTGGTTGGGGGCGGGAGAGGAGGGAGCAGGGGGGGGAGCGGGAAGAAGGGGGAGGGAGGGGGAAGAGCGCCAGGGGAGAAGGGGAAGATGGGGAGGAAGAAGAAGAAGAAGAAGAAGAAGAAGAAGAAGAAGAAAAAGAAGGGGGCGGGGAAGGGGGCGGGGAAGGGGTGCGGGAGGGTTAGAAGGGGGAAGGGCCAAGGGGGCGGGTGGCGGGAGAGCAAGGGGGGGGGCTGCGGGCAAGGGTGTGGCTCAGCAGGCCCCAGGGCGCAGGGGAGCGGAAGACCGAAGAGGAGAAGGCACCACCATGGCAAGCAGGTGCGCCGAGAGCGGGACTAGGACAGGCCAGACACTTGGGGCGAGACGAGCGAGCGCAGCACAAAGCCAAGACGAAAGGAGGGAAGGACACGAAGCAAAAGCCAGGCGAATTACCGAAAACGAAGCCACAAGCAAGCGTCATCAGAACTCATGGGAGGGCGAGGCTCGCCCCTCCACTCCCCCCAGAGTGCTCCTTACCCTGCCCGAGGGCCCGAAGATACGTAGTATTATTGCTGGGAACTAGACCCGAGCACTCACCCCAGAGCCGCGACCGCTGGGCCGACGCCACATGCACGCGCATTAGGTCCGCGCAGCGTCAAAAAGGGAGGAGGAGGAGAAGAGCCACGAGGACGAGAGCATGAGGAGGGGAAGGAGGAGGATGGGGAGGAGGAGGAGGAGGAGGAGGAGGAGGAGGAGGAGGAGGAGGAGGAGGAGGAGGAGGAGGAGGAGGAGGGGAGCCCCCCCCCGCGAGAAACAATACATATTTTGCACACGTAGGTTTTTTGTATACACACATGTGTATACACATATATATATATATAAAGAGATATATACATAGATATATACATATATCTATATTTATAGACATGCTAGTCACGACCCCAAACTGCGAGTTTCTACGTTGTGCTGTATGTAACGTCCAACATGTGTGATGCAATCCACGTTTTGCAGTCGACGTGATGCACTCCATGTCGTGCAATCTGCGTGGTGCACTACATTCTCGTGCTATCTATGTGGCTACGTTAACTACTGCTCACTCGTGAATTGTCAACTCCACTGGTTGCGCAATCGTCCCACTCACCCACCCGCAACTTGGTTTGCAAAAGCAATGTGGCAGCGAGTGCGATGACTGCTTGGCGCTGGATGGCGCATCGCTGCGGCCGCGCTAGCGCGCGTGGGCTCGCGCGCAGAGCGGCCAGCTAGTCTGGCGCGGCCGACGCGGCCGCGGTGGCACTGACAGCTGGGGACTTCCCATACCGTCTCGCAAGCCGCGCTGACGCGCGGGCACTTCAGTGCGATTCGGTGGCTCGGGCGGGCGCGGTATCATCGCGACGTTGACAACGACAGAAAAATCATGATAGTAGCGATGCTAGTGACGACGATGACGATGAAGACGGCAAGGCCAATGACGGCGAAGATGCTGATCACGCCGATGACGGCGTGGTGTCCACAGGTCGGTGATGTTGTTTTTGGAAGGATTTCGACATGCTCGCGCGGCCGACGGGAACGAGTGGCCCGCATGGTACTGTTGCCCAGGAATCGCACCCCCCCTGCAAGTGCGCCGGGGCGTTCTACTGGTGTCGACATGCGCGCGCGAGAGGCCCGCTTGGTCGCATTTGATGAACATGTTGCGCAACCTGTGGTTTTCGCAAGAATTCGCAAGAGCGCGCGCGCATACATTTTCCCAACCATCCTGTGGTGCCCCGCGTCTCCTCTCCTCTTTCGCCCTCCTCCCACCCTTCTCCCGTCCCGGCCTCTACCCTCTGCATGCGCATGTCGCCACACCCACCACACGCTTCCTGGCCCCACGGGGATCTTCACCAAAGGCCCAATTGGCAGCCCGCAGGGCGGCACCGCACTCGTGCCGGCACACCCCTCACGCGCCTCGTGACCTCTTCAGGGCGCTCCACCGGAGGCCCAAATGGCAGCGCCCGGCACGGCGGCACCGCACCCATTCTGGCACGCCTCTCACGCCTTCTGTGGGCCCTTAAGGAGCTCCACATACGGCCCGAATCGCCGCGCCCGCCTGGCGGCATCTGGCCGATTTCGGCACACCCCTCACACGCTGCGTGGCCCCGTGTGGAGGTCCACCGAAGGCCCACATGGCAGCGCCCGCCTGGCGGCACCGCACCCGTGGCGGCACACCCCGCGCACACGCGTCGTGGCCCCGTGGGGAGCTCCACCGAAGGCCCACATGGCAGCGACCGCATGGCGGCACCGCACCCGTGGCGGCACACCCCGCACACGCGTCGTGGCCCCGTGGGGAGCTCCACCGAAGGCCCACATGGCAGCGACCGCACGGCGCCACCGCACCCATGTCGGCGCGCCCCTCGAACGTTCCGTAGCCCCACAGGGTGCTCCACCGAATACGGTCCTCAGAACTGCACCTGGCCAGGCCCGTCGCCAAGATAATCGTGAAAAGTCATGCTGCAAAACAGCATTTGTCTATATATATATATATATATA
>CAUYUJ010007190.1:27500-48409 GCA_963575745.1 Prorocentrum cordatum | reverse complement strand
GAAAAATCTCGACGGAACTTTTGACAACTTTTGCTCGGTTGAAAATTATGTTCTCGAAATTTGACCATTCGTTAGAGCTCTAGTATTTTTTCCCGTGATATTCGATTTTATTCCCGCTCGCCATCTTGATCTCAGCTCGATCGGGTAACTTTGAAGGCCAAAAAGCACTGTGGCGGGAACGCCCGTTTCGAGTCATCTTGATACGCGCGGTCGGTTTTCTGAACATAACTCGAGCTCCAGGGCAGCTACAGAGCTGGTAAGCACAGCTAATGCATGCAGAATGATCAGGCGCGATCGCCTGTTGAACCCAGAGGTCTGAACTCGGTCCGTGAGCCGAGCTAGGGTCGCAAACCTGTTTGTATTATTCGAGTCAACTTGACAGAAACTCTCGGTTTTCTGGTCTTAACTCGAGCTGTAAAACAGCTACAGAGCTGGCAAGCACACCTATCGCAGTCAGAACCTTTAGGCGCGTTCGCCTGTTAAATCTAGAGGTCTGAACTCGGTCTGCTAGCCGAGCTAGGTCCGCAAACCTATTCGTATTATTTGGGTCATCTTGATAGGCGCCCTCGGTTTTCTGTACCTAACTCGAGCCGTAGGGCAGCTACAGAGCTCGTAGTCACAGAAATCTATTGGAAATCACCAGGCGCCTTTGTTCGTTGACTCAAGAGCACTGAACTTGGCCTGCTGCCCGAGCTAGGTGCAAAACTATTTGTATTGTTCGAGTCATCCTGAGAAGTGCTGTCGGTATTGCTAGGGAGGCTACAGTGCTCCTGGGGACAGCAATCGATTTAGAGACATCATCCGTCTGCAGAAACCAGAGCTCGGAACTTGTCTGCTGCCCGAATTAGGTCTGCAAAACTTCTGTAATTGGAGTCATCCTGAGAGGTGCTGTCAGTTTTCTGCACTTAACTCGGGCTGTAGGGGGCTGCAGGGCTGGTAATGATAGAAGTCGACTCGCAGACAAGACGCGCCCGCCTGTCGCATTGAGAGGAAATAAAATATTTAATATGAGTCGGAATGTTGCTAGGTCCTCCGTGTTATCAACTTCAGTCGAGCTGGAAGCTCTACGAGTCTCCCGGCGGTAACCAAGGTTGACGGTTTACCGCCGGCGTCCAGTTTGGTCGGTTGAAAATTTCGTTTTCAAAATTTGACCATTCGTTAGAGCTCTAGTATTTTTTCTCATGATATTCGATCTTATTCCCGCTCGCCATCTTGATCTCAGCTCGATCGGGTAACTTTGAAGGCCAAAAAGCAGGCAGGCGGGAACGGCCGTTTCGAGTCATCTTGATACGCGCTGTCGGTTTTCTCAAGATAACTCGAGCTTCAGGACAACTACAGAGCTGGTCAGCACAGCTAATGCATTCAGAATGATCAGGCGCGTTCGCCTGTTGAATCCAGAGGTCTGAACTCGGTCTGCTAGCCGAGCCAGGGTCGCAAACCTATTCGTATTATTCGAGTCATTGTAGCAGACGCTCTCGGTTTTTTGTACTTAACTCGATCTGTAGGGCAGCCACAGAGCTGATAATCACAGAAATCGATTGAGAATTATCAGGCGCGTTCGTCTGTTGAATCAAGAGCTCTGAACTCGGCCTGCTCCCCGAGCTAGGTTCGCGAACCTATTGGTATTGTTCGAGTCATCTTGAGAAGTGCTCTCGGTTTTCTGTACTTAATCGTGCTGGGGGAGGGCTACAGTGCTGCTGGTCACAGGAATCGATTTCGAGACATCAGGCGCGTCCGTTCGTCGAACCGAGAGCTCGGAACTCGGTCTGCTGCTCGAACGAGATCCGCGAAACTGTTGTATTATTCGAGTCATCCTGAGAGGTACTCTCGGTTTTCTGCACTTAACTCAGGCTGTATGGGGGGCTGCAGAGCTGGTAATCACAGGAATCGATCCGCAGACATCAGACGCGTCCGCCTGTCGCATTCAGAGGTCTGAACTCGGTTTCATACTCGAGCTCGATTGGAAAACTGTTTGTTTGTTTTGTTAGAGTCATCTTGAGGTCTATAATCGCTTGGGCTGAAAAACTGTCGTTCTCTGAAATTCTTTCCCACATTATATATGGTCAGGAAGCTCTACGAGTCCCCGGCGGTAAGAAAGGTTGACGGTTTACCGCCGGCGCCCAGTGCGGCGTTCCGCGCTTGGCTTGGCTATCCGGGTTTTTCCCGGATAGCTCCTTGAGAGCTAAGGATTTCAGAGAAGAAGCGGGCGCTGGGTGGTGAGGGAGACACGCCCACCTCCGCCGGTCCACGATTCTCGCAGCAACTCGCCAGAGGTTGCAGCGGGTCCGGGAGCGTGGCTTCGAAGCGTTTCCCAATACGCGTGGCTCCAGGGTGCGCGAAGCGCTTCGGCAGAGCTTCGGCAGAGCTTCGCCAGTAACTCGTAGAGCTTCCCTTAGCAAGTTTATGCTGGAAGCTTAAGAGTAATTCCGGAGCGCTGGAGAGCTAGTTGGCAAGAAAAATCTCGACGGACCTTTTGATGACTTTTGGTCGGTTGAAAATTTTGTTCTCAATTCGTTAGAGCTCTAGTATTTTTTCCCATGATATTCGATCTTATTCCCGCTCGCCATCTTGATCTCAGCTCGATCGGGTAACTTTGAAGGCCAAAAAGCGTCCCGGCGGGAACGGCCGTTTCGAGTCATCTTGATACGCGCTGTCGGTATTTTCTACTTAACTCGAGCTCCAGGGCAGCTATTGTGCTGGTAAGCACAGCTATCGCACTCAGAATCATTAGGCGCGTTCGCCTGTTGAATCCAGAGGTCTGAACTCGGTCTGCTAGCCGAGCTAGGTCCGTAAACCTATTTGTATTATTCGTGTCAACTTGATACGCGTTGTCGGTATTTTCTACTTAACTCGAGCTGTAGGGCAGCTACAGCGGTGGTAAAAGCACACCTATCGCACTCAGAATTATTAGGCGCGTTCGCCTGTTGAATCCATAGGTCTGAACTCGGTCTGCTAGCCGAGCTAGGTCCGCAAACCTATTCGTATTATTGTATTTTGCACTTAATTCGAGCTGCAGGGCAGGTACAGAGCTGGTAAGCACATCTATCGCATTCAGAATCATGAGGCGCGTTCGTGTCTTGACTCGAGAGCTCTGACGTCGGTCTGCTAGCCGAGCTAGGCCCGCAAATCTATTCGTATTATTCGAGTCATCTTGAGACACGCTCTCGGTTTTCTGTAGTGAACTTGAGCTGTAGGGCAGCTACAGAGCCTATTGTCACAGAAATCGATTGGAAATTATCGGGCGCGTTTGTCTGTTGTATCGAGAGCTCTCAACTCGGCCTGCTGCCCGAGCTAGAATCGCGAAACTATTTGTATTGTTCGGGTTATTGTGGAAAGTGCTCTGAACTCGTGCTCAACTCGTGCTGGGGAAGGGCTACAGTGCTGCGGGTCATAGAAATCGATCTGCACACATCAGTCGCGTTCGTTGGTCGATTCGAGAGCTCAGAACTTGTCTGCTGCTCGAAAGAAGTCCGCGAAACTATTGTACAATTCGAGTCATCCTGAGAGATGCTGTCGGTTTTCTGCACTTAACTCGGGCTGTAGGGGGGCTGCAGGGCTCGTACTTACATGAGTCGATACGCAGACATCAGACGCGTCCGCCTGTCGCATTGAGAGATCTGAACTCGGTCTGATACTCGAACTGGGTTGCGAAACTGTTTGATTTTTTCTTAGAGTCATCTTGAGAGGTCTCAAACCGCTTGGGCTGAAAACTAGTCGTTCTATGGATTTTTCCCCACACTATATACTGTCAGGAAGCTCTACGAGTCCCCCGGCGGTAAGAAAGGTTGACGGTTTACCGCCGGCGCCCAGTGCTCGCAGGCTCCCAGGCAGATCTTCCTTGCGCGCTTTGAAGGCCCCCACGCATCGTAAACGACGCCCCTGCAAGCGTCTCCTGCGAGGTTTCCAGCGTCCCGCGCATCGTTTCAGGCCCCACAGCTAGCGACTCGTAGAGCCCCCCTAAGCTAGTTGATGGAAGCTTAAGAGTAATTCCGGCGTGCTGGAGAGCTAGTTGGCAAGAAAAATCTCGACGGAACTTTTCCCGGATAGCTCCTTGGAGAGCTAAGGGTTTAAGATTAGAAGCCGGACGGTGGTGGTGCCCGCCAGGAGCTCCTCCACGCCGGTCCACGTTACTCGCAGAAACTCGCCGGAACTTGCAGCGGGTCCGGGAGCGTGGCTTCCTAGCGTTTCCCAATACGCGTGGCTCCAGGGTGCGCGAAGCGCTTCGGCAGAGCTTCGGCAGAGCTTCGCCAGTAACTCGTAGAGCTTCCCTTAGCAAGTTAATGCTGGAAGCTTAAGAGTAATTCCGGGCGCTGGAGAGCTAGTTGGCAAGAAAAATCTCGACGGACCTTTTGTGACTTTTGGTCGGTTGAAAATTTTGTTCTCGAAATTTGACATTCGTTAGAGCTCTAGTATTTTTTCCCATGATATTCGATCTTATTCCCGCTCGCCATCTTGATCTCAGCTCGATCGGGTAACTTTGAAGGCCAAAAAGCGTCCCGGCGGGAACGGCCGTTTCGAGTCATCTTGATACGCGCTGTCGGTATTTTCTACTTAACTCGAGCTCCAGGGCAGCTATTGTGCTGGTAAGCACAGCTATCGCACTCAGAATCATTAGGCGCGTTCGCCTGTTGAATCCAGAGGTCTGAACTCGGTCTGCTAGCCGAGCTAGGTCCGTAAACCTATTTGTATTATTCGTGTCAACTTGATACGCGTTGTCGGTATTTTCTACTTAACTCGAGCTGTAGGGCAGCTACAGCGGTGGTAAGCACACCTATCGCACTCAGAATTATTAGGCGCGTTCGCCTGTTGAATCCATAGGTCTGAACTCGGTCTGCTAGCCGAGCTAGGTCCGCAAACCTACTCGTATTATTGTATTTTGCACTTAATTCGAGCTGCAGGGCAGGTACAGAGCTGGTAAGCACATCTATCGCATTCAGAATCATGAGGCGCGTTCGTGTCTTGACTCGAGAGCTCTGACGTCGGTCTGCTAGCCGAGCTAGGCCCGCAAATCTATTCGTATTATTCGAGTCATCTTGAGACACGCTCTCGGTTTTCTGTAGTGAACTTGAGCTGTAGGGCAGCTACAGAGCCTATTGTCACAGAAATCGATTGGAAATTATCGGGCGCGTTTGTCTGTTGTATCGAGAGCTCTCAACTCGGCCTGCTGCCCGAGCTAGAATCGCGAAACTATTTGTATTGTTCGGGTTATTGTGGAAAGTGCTCTGAACTCGTGCTCAACTCGTGCTGGGGAAGGGCTACAGTGCTGCGGGTCATAGAAATCGATCTGCACACATCAGTCGCGTTCGTTGGTCGATTCGAGAGCTCAGAACTTGTCTGCTGCTCGAAAGAAGTCCGCGAAACTATTGTACAATTCGAGTCATCCTGAGAGATGCTGTCGGTTTTCTGCACTTAACTCGGGCTGTAGGGGGGCTGCAGGGCTCGTACTTACATGAGTCGATACGCAGACATCAGACGCGTCCGCCTGTCGCATTGAGAGATCTGAACTCGGTCTGATACTCGAACTGGGTTGCGAAACTGTTTGATTTTTTCTTAGAGTCATCTTGAGAGGTCTCAAATCGCTTGGGCTGAAAACTAGTCGTTCTATGGATTTTTCCCCACACTATATACTGTCAGGAAGCTCTACGAGTCCCCCGGCGGTAAGAAAGGTTGACGGTTTACCGCCGGCGCCCAGTGCTCGCAGGCTCCCAGGCAGATCTTCCTTGCGCGCTTTGAAGGCCCCCACGCATCGTAAACGACGCCCCTGCAAGCGTCTCCTGCGAGGTTTCCAGCGTCCCGCGCATCGTTTCAGGCCCCGCAGCTAGCGACTCGTAGAGCCCCCCTAAGCTAGTTGATGGAAGCTTAAGAGTAATTCCGGCGTGCTGGAGAGCTAGTTGGCAAGAAAAATCTCGACGGAACTTTTCCCGGATAGCTCCTTGGAGAGCTAAGGGTTTAAGATTAGAAGCCGGACGGTGGTGGTGCCCGCCAGGAGCTCCTCCACGCCGGTCCACGTTACTCGCAGAAACTCGCCGGAACTTGCAGCGGGTCCGGGAGCGTGGCTTCCTAGCGTTTCCCAATACGCGTGGCTCCAGGGTGCGCGAAGCGCTTCGGCAGAGCTTCGGAGGAGCTTCGGCAGTTCTTCCAGGCTCCTAGGCAGATCATCCTTGCGCGCTTTGCAGGGCCCCACGCATCGTAAACGACGCCCCTGCAAGCGTCTCCTACGAGGTTTCCAGTGTCCCCCGCGCATCGTTTCAGGCTGCCAGGCAGAGATCCCCGTGCGGCGTTTCGCGCTTGCCTTCGCTGTCCGGGTTTTGGACGCTTACAAGTTGATGACTTTGCTCGGTTGAAAAATTTGTTCTAGAAATTTAAACATTCGTCAGAGCTCTAGTATTTTTTCCTGTGATATTCGATCTTATTCCCGCTCGCCATCTTGATCTCAGCTCGATCGGGTAACTTTGAAGGCCAAAAAGCACTCTGGCGGGATCGGTCGTCCGAGTCATCTTAATATGCGCTGACGGTTTTATGAACATAACTCGAGCTCTAGGGCAGCTGCAGAGCTGGTAAGCACAGGTACTGCATGCAGAATGATCAGGCGCGCCTGTTGAAACCAGAGGTCTGAACTCGGTCTGTGAGCCGAGCTAGGTCCGCAAACCTGTTTGTATTATTCGACTCATCTTGACAGAAACTTTTCGTTTTTGTACTGATCTCGAGCTCTAAGACAGCTATGGAGATGATATTCACAGAAACTGATTCAGAATCGTCAGTGGCGTTTGTCTGTCGAATCCAGAGCTCTGAACTCGGTCGTCTGCTCGATCTAGAATTGCGAAATTATTCGTATTGGTCGAGTCATCTTGAGACGTGCTCTCAGTTTTCTTCACTCAACTTGCGCTGAGAGAGGGCTACAGTGCTGGTTGTCATATGAATCGATTTAAAGAGATCATGCGCGTCCGCCTGTCGAATCCAGAGCTCGGAACTCTGGCTGCTGCCCGGACTAGGTTCCTCGAGCTCTAGGGCAGCTACAGGGTAAGCACAGCTAATGTATGCAGAATGATCAGACGCGTTCGGCTGTCGAATCCAGAGGTCTGAACTCGGTCTGCTAGCCGAGCTAGGCCAAAAACCTGTTCGTATTGTTCGAGTGATCTTGAAAGAAACTCTCGGTTTTCTGCACTTCACTCGAGCTATAGGACATCTACAAAGCTGATATTCATAGGCACCAATTCAGAATCATCAGTTACGTTTGTCCGTCGACTCCAGAGCTCTGAACTCGGCCTGTTGCCCGATCTAGAATCGCAAAACTATTCGTATCGTTCGAGTCGCTTGCGAGATAATGTGGGTTATCTCGACTTAACTCGGGCTATAGGGGGGCTGCATGGCTGGTCATTACTGGAATCGATTTGAAGACATCAGGCGCGTCCGCCTGTCGAATACAGAGCTCTGAACTCTGTCTGCTGCCCGAACTAGCTCCGCGAAACTATTGCTATTGTTCGAGTCATCCTGAGAGGTGATGTCGGTTTTCTGCACTTGACTCGGGCTGTAGGGGGCTGCAGGGCTGGTGATGACAGCATTTGATTCGCAGACATCAGACGCGTCCGTCTGTCGCATTCAGAGGGCAAAAACTATTGACTATGTGTCAGATTGTTGGTAAGTGCTGTTTGTTTTCTCAACTTAAGTCGAGTCAGAAAGCTCTACGAGTCCCCCGGCGGTAACCAAGGTTGACGGTTTACCGCCGGCGCCCAGTTTACAGCCCTTCAGGCGCGCGCTGGGCAAGCTCGCCAGCGCCATCACGCACCTGTGAAGCGTGCTTGACACGCGTAACGCCAGCGGTGCGCTTGCGCGACGAGGCGCGTCCGTGCGCGCATCTCGCTCTTAGCTATCCGGGTTTTGGACAACAACAGGTCGTACACGGCGCCCCTGCAAGCGTCTCCTGCGAGGTTTCCAGCGTCCCGCGCATCGTTTCAGGCGGCCTGGCAGAGGTCCCCGTGCGGCGTTCCGCGCTTGGCTTCGCTATCCAGGTTTTGGACGCTTACAAGTGAACGCTTACAAGTGGACGCTTACAAGTGGAAATAACAAGTATTAGTGTGTAGCGCCCACCCGCTGTGTACACCCCATTCAGCAATCAGTACTCTTGTGTCTGGATCTGCCTGTGGGTTTTGTGTAAAGCATATGTATGATTTTGGCAGCTCTGGCTCCCTCTTGCATTTTGTCCCCGTCGTTTTCTTCACTTCCGCAAAGCAACTCTGGAACTTACCAATCTGTTGGACATGGGGTGTTCTGCATGGCGCGCATTCTACATGAAACTTTACATTCGGTGGAAGATGAGTGTTTCCGCGCTTGTATTCGCTGTCGAAAAAATTCCGAACCTCCAATACGATCTCCACTGCCGTCCCCTTTTTGAAATAGATTCGCCCTCGTGCGTATGGCCAGTACCTGCCAGTATTCTCCCGCAGTTCTCGCATGATCAAAAGCAGCATTATGTGTTGCGTCCAGCGATGCGAATCTCAATAATTTTGTTATGTTGTCGGTCAGCACCTGTTGTTTCATGGCCTCCCTTTGTTTTATCTATCTATTCTTCCAACCCTCACGTAATATCCATCCTTTGAACTCAATATATGATGGTACCCAGTTCGAATTATGCCCTGCACCACTGCCCGCGTCACCTGATCCGTATCTAGTCGAACCGCTTGCGCAAGATTGAGCGTCTCCATTTTTCAGATTCTGAATGTCAGCTTGGGCCTGCTTCGTTTGCTGCAATAAGGTTTTGACATCTGACGTTGTTCTATTAAGCTTTTCCTCCATGAGATGTACATCAGCTGCAACCGATGTTTTGAACTCACTAACCGTCGCAGTTACTTCACTCTGGCCCTTGAAAAATCTGTCTGAACATTTCCTCGGGCGTCATTGTAGCTGGTTGAGCCCCCTGGACAGCAGCACTTTGAGCCACGGCCAGACTCGTAGCCTTGGGGACTTGGGCTGTAGCTAAATGAGACGCCTGGACAGCAGCACTGGAAGCCGCGGCCAGACCACTCGAAGCACTGGAACCTTTGCCCTCCCCTTTCGCCCTCACCTCTCTCAACTATTCACTACTCGCATTCCCTTCCATTTTGCTATCTTCTGCTTTGTCATCCGCCATGATGCTTTGCCAACCCTGCAGCTTGAGCCTGCGTCTTGGCTCAAGACGTTTTGGCTCAAGGGTTCGAGACGTCAGGGTTCGAGACGTCAGGGTTCGACGTCGAACAGGGCCCACGTCAGGGCACACACACAGGCTTGCCTCAAGCCCCCCTCTCGTGCGGTGCGTGTTTGACGTATCGCGGGGGCTGTGTTCACATTGAATCCTCGCTCTCGTTCTTGATAACAAGATATCGTGGGGATCGCAGGAAGATCAGGATTTGTCTGGATTTCACAAAAGACCACTGTGGGCGGTTGGATTGAACCCGGACTCGCAGGGAGCATATATTATACCATCAGAAGACGATCAGAGTGAATATTTCACGTCAGCTGACTTTGGTCTGGATTGTGACCCACATCCGTGTGATTGGTTGAAAGACACATCAGCTACTGTGCCGCGATTAACGACGCAGGAGAAGAGAGAAGATCAGATAGCACTGGAATTGGAAATTTCTCCACCAGAGGCATTTGTTCAGCAGGAGGCGTACGATTTCAAGAAGATTGGGCAATCAGATAGATATCAGGCTGCACTTCACACATTGCGTACAGTCAAAGAGAGGAATAAACGACGTTCGTCAGCAATCATGGCGGATGACAAAGCAGAAGATAGCAAAATGGGAGGGAATGCGAGTAGTGAGTGGTTGAGAGAGGTGAGGGCGAAAGGGGAGGGCAAAGGTTCCAGTGCTTCGAGTGGTCTGGCCGCGGCTTCCAGTGCTGCTGTCCAGGCGCCTTATTTAGCTACAGCCCAAGTCCCCAAGGCTACGAGTGGTCTGGCCGTGGCTCAAAGTGCTGCTGTTCAGGCGCCTCAACCAGCTACAATGACGCCCGAGGAAATGTTCAGACAGATTTTGAAGGGCCAGAGTGAAGTAACTGCGACGGTTAGTGAGTTCAGAACATCGGTTGCAGCTGATTTACATGTCAGGGAGGAAAAGATTGATAGAACAACGTTAGATGTCAAAACGTTATCGGAGCAAATGAAGCAGGCCCAAGCTGACTTTCAGAATCTGAAAAATGGAGACGCTCAATCTTGCGCAAGCGGTTCGGCTAGATACGGATCAGGTGACGCGGGCAGTGGTGCAGGGCATAATTCGAACTGGGTACCATCATATATTGAGTTCAAAGGATGGATATCACGTGCGGGTTGGAAGAATAGAGAGATAAAACAAAGGGAGGCCATGAAACAACAGGTGCTGACCGACAACATAATAAAATTATTGGGATTGGCATCGCTGGACGCAACACATAATGCTGCTTTTGATCATGCGAGAACTGCGGGGGAGAATACTGGCAGGTACTGGCCATACACACGAGGGCGGATCTATTTCAAAAAGGGGACGGCAGTGAAGATCATATGGCAGGTTCGGAATTGTTTCGACAGCGAATACAAGAGGGGAAACACTGACCTTCCACCGAAGGTAAAGTTTCATGTAGAATGCGCGCCATGGAGAACACCCCATGTCCAACAGATTGGTAAGTTCCAGAGTTGCTTTGCGAAAGTGAAGAAAACGACGGGGACAATATGCAAGGGGGAGCCAGGGCCGCCAAAATCATACATATGGTTTACACAAAACCCACAGGCAGATCCAGACACAAGAGTACTGATTGCTGAATGGGGTGTACACAGCGGGTGGGCGCTACACACTAATAATCTGAGGAGGGTGGAGCCTGAGGTGGATCAAGAGGGGTTACTCACGAAGCTCAGACAGACGAACAATTGACGGTGCCAGTCTGCCACTCAGCTCGCGGTGGCAACTTGGAATGTCAACATGAGGAATAGCGAGCTTTTGCCAGCAATGCTGGAGTTTTGTCATTATGATGTGCTATGCTTGCAGGAGTGTCAGTACATGTCATCGGCAGCATTTGAAGCATGTGGGTGGCAGGTGCGTTTTAGTGTGTGCCGACGAGCTGCTGTGGCCTTCAGGGGCCCATGGGCGGCGACTATTTCGGACAGTAAGTGCGGTGAGAGGTTTGCTGTTGTACAATTTGCATCTGTGGTCGTGTCCTCAGTGTACCTACCCACAGTGCAGCGGGGAGATGATAGGCTCGATGAATATTGTGACGTTCTAGCTAAGCTGTGTGCATGCATGCAACTATGTAGCGAGCAATACCAGGGGTCCAAAGTATTGCAGTTTGTGGGGACAGATGCGCAGACGGAGCTGGAACCAAATCTCTTGGGGTTCACGGGAGAAGGATTGGAGGAGGTGTGGATGAGGTCGGAGGCGAAACATCATGAGGAGAGGAGGGACATGCTCGTGCGCTTTCTGAATCACTGGGGTCTTTGTGCAGCCAACACCTACGGCGTGCGACAAGTGACGCACAGGCCGTGGAGTACCAGCAGCTACTCCAGGGTGTTGGACTATGTATTTGTGCCGACACAATTTGCAGGTACCGAGGTGGCTCGGACCAACTGCTCATTTGAATGCACGGTGGAATTTGTTGATCCTACACAGGATCGAGCGTCACGCTACAGTGACCATGCGAAGGTAGGGGTGAGGATAAAACGTGCGTCGGTGCGCAAGCCTTTCGTGCGACCCAGGCCCCCGAGCCTCATCAATTGGGCCCCAGAGGATTATGAGTCAGCGAATGTGTTCAGTACACTGGCCGATGTGCGGGTACAACAACATATGAACCAACAGGGTCACATAAATATACAAACAGTTGGACAGATGCTTGTGAGTGCTGCGACGATGTGTAGGCATACAAAGGGCAGGGCGGATACTATACCAATCAAAAAACCTGACCAACTCGTGGACGTTGAAGCGGAGTTAAGGAGGGGTGTCTTCGGTGAGCGTAGGGAACAATTATTGAGACGTCAAAAAACACTCCGAAGAAAGTTCAGGCGGGAACAGCTCCTCAAGGACTCCACTGGCCTCAAACATGGACCCCGTAGGTGTATCAAGGAAATGCTGTGTGACGGGATACTGACAGAAAATAAGCAAAGATGGGTGGGGGAGCTCAACAAACACGTACAACGGTCATATACATGTGATGGGGAGGGAGGAGCTGCAAAGAGAGAGTTGCATCGACTACGGACACAGTGGGAGGCAGAGGGCAGAACTACGAACAGGGTCATATCTATGGGTGTGTTGCTGGGGGCTCGAGCCCGATTGAAGGGCGGCGCCGCGGCGGGCTCTGATGGCCTGGCGGCGGAGATTCTCAAAGCAATACCTTGGAATGCATTGAGATTGATACGACACTCATTTCAAGAAATACATGATCAGAAAGAGTCGTCACCTGATTCGTGGAGAAAGTTGTGCGTACAGTTGATTCCAAAAATGAGCATGATCCAAACATTTGGGGAGACTCGTGCAATATCGCTGTTGAGTGTTATGAGCAAGTGGTACATGGGGTGCCTTCTTATTCTTGTGGAGGAACATGGACATATCAAAAAATTGGCGACATGTGGATTCCAGAAGAGTCACAAAGTTCATCACATGACGGCCCCTTTGCTGCACATGACACGTCATGCCACTCTCTGGGGAAAAGGCGAGTCGGTACATATGGGGATAATGGGTATAAAGAAAGCGTTTGATCATGTCACTGTCTCGATGGTGATCCGCGCGATGGAACATCTGAGATATCCAACAGATTTGATTATTGCAATTGTGGAGCCTATGATTGGAAACACAGCAGTTTTTGATTTCCAGGATGTGCGCAGTGAAGAGATCCTGTATAACAAGTCGGTGCGAACTGGAGGGAAAGAAGGCCCAGTACTCTTCAATATTGTGTTGGAGGCAATTTGGGCCTCTATTGCTGAATCATGGGAAGCATGTCATTATGGAGTACGATTGGAAGGCGAGGGGACACAACAGGCGCTGGTCAACCATTACATATGGGCTGACAATGTGGTGCTGCTGGCAGCTTTGGCGAATTAGCTGAGGAATATGGTGAGTATGTTGACCGTGGCCCTCAGACGGGCTGGTATGGACTGGAAGATTGAGAGCCTGGAGTACCTTGTTTTTGGGCTGAGACAAAACCAGGGACCACAATCATTAGTTTGCGAACTGGGAGATGATATTTGTGCACGGGCTGGAGACCCCAGCCTACCCTATCAATTACGTGAGGCGGTGATTTTGCCGAGAAAAAGCGAGTGCGACATACTGGGAGTTAAATTTGTGACGAACCCGGGGGATTTCCATGCAGTGCGGCACCGTATTGATGCAGGCAGGCGGTGTTTCTATGCTGATATTAAATTCTATCGATCACGCGCGGTGAGCATGAGGGAAAAATTCAGACGGTATCAGAGCAGAGTTCAACAGATCATATGCCATGGATGTGTGGGGTGGAGCTGTAATGAACATGTGCTGAACATATTGAGGAGCTTTGAAGGAAGATGTTTGAACACAATGCGGGGATTACATAGAAAAGAGACGGAAACGTGGGAGGAGTTCAGGGATCGCAGTACCAACAGATCCAGGGAGATGTTCAAGGAGGGGGGGTTCAAAACGTTGGTGGAGAAAGTTGTGAGGTACAACTTTGAATTCGCCGTGGAGGTATCCCAATATAAGTGCCACATGCCGTCCACTGTGTATAGCAAATCGTGGCAGCAGACGCTGCGCTCCATGTTGCACGTATCGGGGGAGTGGACGGTGCAGAGGGATGAAATGCTGGCGGCAGTAAGTCGGACGATGTCGAGAGAGGGAACGAGACGGCTCAGAGGCAGACCACGAATCGTGGCGAGCAGCTGGCATGCACCCTTTGAAAAATGGAGGTCGCTTCTGTGGCACGACACGTGCGTTGTACCGACGGATTGGGAGGAGTTTGTGGAACACATATCACAGATACCCAAAGTGGAGGATATGTTTGTGAGGAGGAGTAAGGAGAGGAGGATGGGAGGGTTTGCGAAGACACCGACAGATGACGAGTTGGCCCGACGTCTTGCAGTTATTAATGAACAAACTACGATATGGGACCCTGGGATGGAAGGTATCGCTGTTGAAATGTGCGGAGACAGTAAAACGGTCGTACAATGGTTGAGGGGAGTCTGGGCTTGTGACAACAGTGGGTATGCCAAACGGATCGCCAGGATACAAAATATCATGTATGACGTGAGTGAACAACACAACATACGATGCCCGACGTACGGTAGGGATTTCTGGAAACATATCTATAGGGAAGCCAATGCCTATGCTGATGAGCTTACACACCATGCGAGAGAAGGAAACTGTTACAGAATTTACAAGCACGACTATATCAAACAGAACAGGACAAACATCAAATACATCAGAGGATGCTGGGATGGTGGAGTGAGCAGTGAGGGTGCTGCAGGAGGTCACTGGATCGAAGTTGCTCCAGAGAATGGCCCGTGGACACTCGTGAGCTCAGAAGCCTACATGTTTGATGTAGGAGCCACCGTGACGGAGGCAGAATTATCTGCTGCCGAGCGCCTGTGCACAGGTGTGGAGCACATCGTTAAAGAAATTTCCTCTGCAAAGCGGAGGAGGCGGATTTAACTGGCTCTAGCAATTAGGCCTGGGCGCACGCGCCCTGTGTAGCCTGACCAAACACCAAACACCAAACGTGTCATCTTGCCGGGAACATCCGGCGTCAAATAATTCCAATCTTTTTCAGGGATTAGTGTTTATTAGTGCTTATTAGATTTGCTTTACGTCGGTTAGCGCATCGTCCTCGTCCCCGTCCTCGTTCTCGTCCTCGCACTCGTCCTCGCCCTCGTTTGCTGCTGCCGCCGCCCCTGCCGCCGCCCGCGGCCCGTCGCTCAGCCCCGGGGCTAACGAGCAGGGCACCAGGGGTACTGATGACGCGAGGCAGGTGTTCACCCCCTGGCCCCCGGCCTCTACAGCAACTCTGCGGGACCCCATCGGTCCAGCGAGCAGGAGCGCGAGGATGAGGAGGTGGAGGAGGAGGAGGGAGGAGGAGGAGGAGGAGGAGGAGGAGGAGGAGGAGGAGCAGGAGGAGGAAAAGGAGGGGAGGAGGAGGAGGGGGATTTTTCGTGATAGCCTTAAGCCTGACAGGAGGGGGGGGGGGGGCGGAGGGGGGGCAGCAGCAACGGCTTTTGTAGGTTCCGCCCCCGCCCTGGACCCTGACACCCGATGGTCCCCAAGAGTCCCCCGAAGGCCCGCGGAGGACCGAGAGGGGCCGAACGCGTCAAGAAACATACCGATGACGTTCGCAAACATTGACAGCGACAAACGACTTTGAGCCTCGATCTCACTGGCTCCTGGGGCGCGAAGGTAAACCCGCGAACAGCCAGCGGGAGCGGGGGGCGTCAGAAACGGCAGAGGGAGTCCAGGAGTCCAGAGGCCAAGCATCTGCACTCGCACGCGTGCGCACGCAGGCATCTACACGCGCGTGCGCGGACTCAAAGCAGTTGCGTACACAAACATCGCAGCCGCAGGAAATGTTACGACGCATTTGGCTTATTAACTCGCATGCGTGCGCGCGTGCATTCTCTCAAGGCACGCTTCCTCGCAAGGCTGCGTTCTGTCCAACGTGCGCGCCAGCTCCCGAGCGCACGAGCGCTTGCTGTTGACATGTTTGGCTCAAGGATGCGCTGGCCCTCACTCAGCGCCGACCGGTTAGTTCTTGGCCGCGCGCTCCCCGATGGAGTCCGTATTGAAAGATGCAGCAGTGGTGCGCAAGGCTGTGGAGTCGTTGCTCTTCCGATTGGGCAACGACAACTTATCTGCAACCTACCCGAAAACTCTGTCGGACTGCCAGAGATTGAAGGCGACTCTAGAGTCTGACTTTGACTTCGCGAACCGTGGCAGGAAAAGACGCGCCACCAGCCTAACTCAGGAGCAGGTGGCCAAGATGAAACGCACGATACGCAGACGTGATCGGAAATGCGATGAGTTGAACAGCAAGCTCGCTGTTGAGAGGGGCGACAGAGTCAGCAACAGAATTCATGCTATGTGGCTCGTGCGAACGTGCTTGTCGAGGCCGACTTTATCTCTGCGGTCGTTTGAAGAGTTCAGCAGGGATTTCCCAACGGAGGAGACCAAACATATTTCTCGGGACCGCATATCCCGTGTGCGCGACGGTTTTGTTGAGATTCTCAAGGGGTTCAATCGGGAGAGCGCCGCGACGCTGGTTGCGCGTGCGGCGAGCTCGTTGAAGGAGGGGGGGCGCGTCACTCTGATCGTCCGACACGTGCACGACGAAGCAGACATGCGCATGAAATCTTACAGCGGCGACGACGTGTTCGGATCTTTCCTGAATGCCAATCTTCGCAGGGGCCGATCGTCCAAAGTGCAGAACCACTCCGTGGGCCTCCACCTCGGGCCAGACAGGCTGGAGTGGTTTTCCGATCTCATTGCCCTGGCGCGCAAAGACGGACCGTCCATAGCGACGGCCATTGTGCAGTGCCTTGAGGAGGTCTTTGTGTCAGCCGTGCGGGGCGTGAAGCAAGGGCAGCAATCCCCGCAGGCTTTGCGAGTGCTTCACGTCTTAGTTGGCGATGCCATCAACACCAATGCCAACGCAAGTCGCCGTGCCCTGCCGCGCTTGAAGTGAAGCGCTCGCCAAGCTGGTTTCCTTTACTTTCTTATAGTGATCCAGTGCGCCTCCCACCAGGCGAATCTGATAGTGCACGTGGCGATATGTTCCGCCGTCGTCAGCAAGCCTGTGCTCAACGATCGCCTTTGCGCAACATGCTCTCGCTTATTCAAATGCGTCATACCGTCGTATACGGAGGAATTTGCTCGGAACCTCGGGCATCGCATAGCCGCCAAGTTTGACGTCAAAACGGTGGCAGGGCCGGGCGTTGACTTGGAGGTGCATCGCCGCAAGGCCGATGCTTTGCAGGCGCTGTACGGCAAGGATGTGCTGCCCGAAGACTTAGTGCGTTTCTTCAATCTCGGCTTAGACAAGCTGGCGCACTACGACGTTGCTGGATTGGGCGATGACGAGGTGAAAGGCAGAGCTTACCAGCTTCTGTACCGACATGTCCTGAAGATCGAAGACCACCCTGTGGTAACCAGATTCTGGTTATTCAGTAATTGCGTATTCTGCATCCTACGCATCGCGTTCCTGGGGCTGCACGGCTGGTTATTTAGCCTGTCCACGATCACGCCGCAGAAGCAAAACCAGAAGAGAATTGCTCTGGTGCAATCATTCTTCAATGACCCTGAGTGTTTGCAGCACGTGCGGAAGGCCGCGTTGTGCTTGCAGGTGTCCAAGCGGGTTTTGGGAATCACTGCAAAAAGGAAGTCGTCGGATGGCGTGCCCGCGTTGGTTCGTCTTGCGCGTGGTGACGTGCAGAAAGCCGCTGCTGAGCACGTCTCCTCCCTCCTGCCACTTCTGGGCAACGATCCCGATCTCGATAAGCCTGACGCAGTTGTGGGCCTTCTGACCACGCTGGCGCACGTGCAGGTGCGGTTCAGCATGTACGAGGTTTACCCCTTCTTGCTCTGGCAGTGCAGCAAGCGGCACAACCCTGTTGCGCACCCGAGCTGCGTAGAGGAATTCCTGCATCAGCCGGCTGATTCGCTGGACGAGGGCTACTCGCGTCCGCTCCAGAAGGAGGCTCTGGCACAGGGTAACATAGAAGCTTCCACGAAGTTCACTTTGTCCGACACCGTTCAGGGAGAGATCGACGGCTTCCTGGAGACGCCAGGGAGTTCCTTAGACGTTGAGCGGAAGAACAACCAGGATAAGCAGGGCGAGACTACCAAGCTTACTTTCCTGGGGCGGTCGCCCCGGAATTCTATCATCCAGAGATACAGGGTGCAGCGCGAAGCCTTCCTCTCCTGTTTACTGGATGCCGAAAAGAAGCAGCAGAAACGGAAATTCATGGGAGCCTGGGCTTTGGCCGTGGAGAAGAATCCCACTCTGATGAGCAGGCCCAGGGGCCAGCTGAAACAGGAGGCGGAGATTGCACCCGAAGACCGTGCTCAGATAGTCCACGCAGGCGACATGGGAAAATTGCGAGCACTCTACAGCGCCAACAAGGATGAGCTTCGCGAGGAGGCGGAGAGCGGCCGAACAGTTGCCGCGGAGACAATGGAGATCCCGTTCACGAACGCTTCTTGGCTTGCGTGGTTCGAAGTCAACTCGGAGCATTGGGCCGAGGTGGTCCGGACCGCGGCGGCGAAGAGGAAGGAGATCAACAAGCGGCTGACGCCGATTGAGGGCCTCACCCCCGCCGCTCGCGTGCAACCCGCCCCGCAACAACAGGGGGCGCTCCCGATCTGGGCGAGGAAGCTGATTGGGAAGGGGCCTGGCTTCTACATGCTGGCTTTCGGAGATACAGAGGCGGACGTCATCGTGGTATTCGCGGCCGCGCTGCGCCGATCATGTTGGGGAGTCTGCTTGGAAGGCGTCCAGAAGCGCACTTACAAGCTGCTGTGTTCCGCTGTGACAGACGAGTTCTTGCCGATGACTACTGTCGTGCGCCGCGCTGGGCTTCAAGTGCACGCAGCGAACGTTGGGGTTTTCCATTTGCAAATGGCTTATCAGGAAGCTGAGGGCGACGGCGTTGTTCTCCGCGTGGCCAAGTGGTTCCCCGTGGGCGACGAGGTCCTGGTGAAGGTGCCCGCAGCGGCCCCTGCTGATGATGAGGGCGCCCCTCGTGGCGAGGACGAGGCCTTCGCGCGCGGCGACTCAGACGGCGAATCTTGCTGCGCTAGCGTGGCGTCATCCCTCGAGACGTCTGCAGCTGATGCGATGGAGGAGGAGGCGGACGTGGAGTCTGCGACGTCCGACGAGCCCGGCGTCGTCGATGCGGAAGAGTCCGCCGACGACTTGGGCGATACCAAAGAGAAGCCATATTGCGTTGTTGCCCAGTATGGATATTTTACGATTACGGACAACCCAAAGTGGAAGGATTGCAAAGTCACTATGCTGCCCAGGTGGAAAAAAGAGATGGGGGAAAAGAACAGGAGCAAGACCATCACTTGTTCCCAATACGGAGAGCAGAAGCCGCAGCCCAGAGTCATATGCTACTTAGTGCTGCGAGCGTGGATGCTGTGGCGTTTTCAGCAGAATGGATTCGCTGCGGAAAAGGCATCCAGGCGGGCGTGGTTGGCAGCGGAGACCCAGCGGCTGCGAGACGACATCGCAAGACTGGCCGCCCCAAGTGGCCAGACTGGCAACCTGAAAGCGGGCCGGAGCATCGGGGAGTGGGCACCTCAAGCCCTCTCCAAAAAAAACGTTGCCAGTTGAACGAAAAAACAACGAGCGCTCTCGTAACAAATGCCTTGCCTCGTCAGGGGACACTTGCAGGGGCATCGAGTGGACAACCGCCGGGAACTCACGGGACCATGGGGCAAGCATCCGGACAACCATCGGGGCCACCGTCGGGACAACCAACGGGACAACTATCGGGACAACCATCGGGACATCCGTCTGGGCAACCATCGGGACAACCACCGGGACAACCATCGGGACAACCAACAATTCCGGGACAACCATCGGCACAATCAACCACAGCGGCTCGCCCCGATTTCGCCCGCTTACCGCGCGGGATGCTGCCGAGGCGCAAAGAGGAGGAAGATCCTCCCCTTCCTTTCTTCCTCTCCCTTCCGTCTCCTCCTCCTTCTTCTCCCTTTCGGCTCAAGCGGAAACCAAACGAATCTTCACCGCTTTGATTTCTCATGGCGGCGGGGGTGGCCGTGGCTGCCCTGTTTTTTTTGGTGGCTTCGCATTGTCGGGGCGCTCGTCCTGCTAGTGTCCCCCTGCTGTTTTTTTTGTTCGTGGCCTCCTTTCCCGCGCGGGTGTGGCCTTGGCAGCCTCGCTTCATTATTATCCCTCCCCCCCCTCCTCCTTCTCCTCCTCCTCCTCATCGTCCTCCTCCTCCTCCTCCTCCTCCTAGTCCTTCTGCCGTCGTTCCAGCCTTCCTTCCCGCCCCCCTCTGCCCGTCTCCTCCTCCTTCTCCTCCCTTTCGGCTCAAGCGCAAACCAAGCGAATCTTCATCGATTTGATTTCTCATGGCGGCGGGGGTGGCCGTAGCTGCCCTGTTTTTTTTGGTGGCTTCGCGTTGTCGGGGCGCTCGTCCTGCTAGTGCCCCCTTGCTGTTTTTTTGTTCGTGGCCTCCTTTCCCCGCGCGGATGTGGCCTTGGCAGCCTCGCTTCATTATTATCCCTCCCCCTCCTCCTCCTCCTTCTCCTCCTCCTCCCTCCTCGTCCTCCTCCTCCTCCTCCTCCTCCTCCTCCTCCTCCTAGTCCTTCTGCCGTCGTTCCAGCCTTCCTTCCCGCCCCCCTCTGCCCGTCTCCTCCTCCTTCTCCCCCTTTCGGCTCAAGCGCAAACCAAACGAATCTTCATCGCTTTGATTTCTCATGGCGGCGGGGGTGGCCGTAGCTGCCTGTTTTTTTGGTGGTTTCGCATTGTCGGGGCGCTCGTCCTGCTAGTGTCCCCTTGCTGTTTTTTTGTTCGTGGCCTCCTTTCCCCGCGCGGATGTGGCCTTGGCAGCCTCGCTTCATTATTATCCCTCCCCCTCCTCCTCCTTCTCCTCCTCCTCCTCCTCCTCCTCCTCGTCCTCCTCCTCCTCCTCCTCCTCCTTTTGCCGTCTTCTCGTGGCCTCCATTCCCCGCGCGGGGGTGCCCTTGGCAGCCTCGCTCCATGATGTTCCCTCCTTCTCCTCGTCCTCGTCTCTCTCCCCCTCCTCTTCCTCCTCCTCCCCCTCCTCGTTCTCTTCCTCCTCCTCCCCCTCCTCCCCCTCCGTCTCCCTCCTGAAGCAGATTCATGGATCGAAAGCCTCTGTTACTCAAAACTACGCTCTCGCCATGGCGCCGCGCCCGCCCCCTCGCTGTTATCCGCAGCCGCGGGATGCTGCAACATGTGTTTGGCGT
>CAUYUJ010007190.1:0-22500 GCA_963575745.1 Prorocentrum cordatum | reverse complement strand
CTTGAACGGCACGGAGGAGCAGCTTAAAGAGTGGGCTGACATGTGGGAGTGCGTCGGGAAAGCGAACAAGGCGATTTTGGCCAAGGAGAGCACGTCGTTGGGCCCCTTGCTGCGGGCCTTGAAGGAGCACGCGGAGCATGCGGCCAAGGCTGTGAAGGACGCGGCCAAGGCGACCGAGGACGCGGGTCAGCAGAGGAAGGACGAGGGCAAGGCGGGGAAGCGCCCCGCCGACGGCGCAGCGGCAGGCGCGCCAGACCCGAAGAAGGCCAAGAGTCCGCCGCTCCAGGTCGGCGACATCGTCTACCTCACCGTGATGAAGAAAAAAGAGGATTGGGAGAATTGCAAGGCTGAGGTCACGAAGATCTCGCCGCCGTCGCTGACCTCGGAGCCGACGGCAACTGTGGAGATGCTGGAGGGGAACAAGAAAGGCCGCGAGAGGGGTGTGCTGCTGACGCAGATCCGCTTGGCGGGCGATGGGGCCGCGGCCGCCAACGGAGCCCAGGCCGCCGCGCCGGGGGCCCCTGGCGGCGGCGCCGCGGCGCCGGAGGAGGCGCCGCTGGCGAACGTGGCGGCGGCGATCCTCGGGGGCGACAGCGACTGAGGGGGGCTTCGGCTGAGCGCCGGGCCAGGGCGATTGTTACGACAGGTGTAACTAATTGGGCTGCCTCCGGAACGGGGAGAGGGAGAGGAGAGGAGAGGAGAGGAGAGGAGAGGAGAGGAGAGAGAGAGAGAGAGAGAGGGAAAAAAGAGAGAGAAAGAGAGAGAGAGAGAGAGAGAGAGAAGAGACAGAGAGAGAGAGAGGGAGCAGAGAGAGAGAGAGAGAGAGAGAGAGAGAGAGAGAGAGAGAGAGAGAGAGAGAGAGAGAGAGAGAGAGAGAGAGAGAGAGAGAGAGAGAGAGAGAGAGAGAGAGAGAGAGAGAGAGAGAGAGAGAGAGAGAGAGAGAGAGAGAGAGAGAGAGAGGAGAGAGAGAGAGAGAAAAGGAGAGAGAGGGGGGCAGGAGCGCGAGCTTTGGCGCGGTCCGTCGGGCAACAGAGGGCCGTGCGATTGAAGCAGAGCCTTACACGTTTTTTTTGTTTCCGCATGTATTCAACATGGGCGCAGCGTGCTTCTCTGGACGTCGTGGTGATTCATGGGTCCCGCGCTGCCACAGTGACTTCGATTGCTGTGACGAGTCTTCTGCGGGGGAAAAATCTCGCGCCAGGGAATGCGAGCGACTCACGACGCTGTCGTAACATCTGCCTCGCCTGGTCTTGGGGGAGGGGCGCCAGCTGGGTGCAACCGCCTGGCATCCGCGGGGTGCCAGTCAGGACAGCCGTCGGGGCAACCAACGGACAACCGTCGGCGCAACCGTTGGACCTTCGGGGGGCAACCGCGGGACAACCATCTGGACCACCATCGGGCCCGCGCGCGCGGCGTCTGGTCTCTCTCTCTCTCTCTCTCTCTCTCTCTCTCTCTCTCTCTCTCTCTCTCCCACCATTCCTCCCTCTCTTTACGTATGTATATATATACATACACATATGCATGTATGTGTCTATGCATGTGTACATGTTCCACAGCGAGTCCTTCGTTTTCCGAGCGGAGGAGGCGCCCGCCGCAAGAGGTGGGCGACGCCGCGTGGCTTGGCCATAGACTCCCCGAGTTCGTCTATCCAGGTGGCTTACGCCATTCCGCCGACCCCGAGAAGGAGTGAGAGCTTGCCACCATCGTGGTTGTTATCGTGTGGCTTGAGGCCCTCCCAAAGCTCTCTTGGGCCGGCTTGAGGCCTTCGTGGGTCCCTCTTGGGCCGTCCAGGGTCCCTCTTGGGCTGTCTTGAGTTTGCCTCGGTGGCCTCTTGAACCACATTGAGGCCTTCTTGGGCGTCTCCTGGGGGCCCCTCGGGGCTTCTTGGGGATCTCTCCGAGTTTGTCTACTCCTTCCGCTGGCCAGCGCTGATAGACGCTAATGAGCGGAAGTGTGCGCTAACAGGGCGCGCCATGTGACACTCGAGGTTCCCAGGCAGATGCCACGTAACTCAATTCGTTTTAGCTCTAGTATTTTTTCCCGTGATATACCTCGTGGAGCTCTTCGTTATCGATGAGCTAGAGGAATTCCGGCGCGGGGTGGAGCTAGTTGGTCGACCCGACCAGAAAGGACAATGTGACAACTTTTGGGTAGTTTTACGAATATTTGAAAGATATTTGACCATTTATTTTGAGAAAGCAGATTTTCACGCCGAGAATTGGCACATGAACTTTGTTCCCTGAGCAGCTCAGCTCTCTAGAGCCAGTTTTAGTATTAGTTGACTTCCCGGAACCGACTTCATCTTTACTCCAAAATCCCAATTTGACGTTTTTCTAGAGAAGCTCACGGAAGCTCTCCGCTTCGATCCTAAGCTTTCTTACGGGTGCAAGGAGCTCTACGAGGTTCCCGGCGGTGACCAGACGGTTCACCGCCGGCGCCAGTTCGATCTTATTCCCGCTCGCCATCTTGATCTCAGCTCGATCGGGTACCTTTTACTGCCAAAAAGCACACTGGCGGGATCGGCCGTTTCGAGTCATCTTGATACGCGCACTCGGTATTTTGGACTTAATTAACTCGAGATAGAGGACAGCTACAGAGCTGGTGAGCACAGCTCATCGATTCAGAATGATCATGCGCGTTCGTCTGTTGCACCCAGAGGTCTGAACTCGGTCTGCTAGCCGAGCTAGGTCCGCAAACCTACTTGTATTATTCCAGTCATCTTGACAGGCGCTCTCGGTTTTCTGTACTTAACTCGAGCTATATGACAGCTACAGAGCTGATGCTGAGAATAACTGATTCAAAATGATCAGTCGCGTTCGTCTGTTCAATCCACAGCTCTGAGCTCGGTTTGCTGCCCGATCTAGAATCGCAGAACTACTCGTATTATTCCAGTCATCTTGAGAGGTGCTGTCGGTTTTCTGTACCTAACTCGGGCTGTAGGGCGGCTACAGTGTTAGTAGTCACAGGAATCGATTTGGATACATCAGGCGCGTCGTCTGTCAAATCCAGAGCTCGGAACTCGTCCGCTAAACTATTCGTACTGTTCGAGTCATCCTGAGAGGTGCTGTCGGTTTTCTGCACTTAACTCGGGCTGTTCGGGGGATGTAGGGCTGGTAATCACAGGAATCGATTCAGAGACATCAGACGAGTCCGCCTGTCGCATTCAGAGGTCTGAACTCGGTCTGATGCTCGAGCAAGGTTTGCCAAACTATTCGTATTGTTCGAGTTATCTTGAGAGGCGCTGTCGATTTATGCACGTAACTCGTGCTGTAGGAGAACAGAGAACTCGCACAGAAGACAATCCAGAAGCATCGGAGGCGTTTGCTGTTGCATCGAGAGGTTCTCTGCAATTTTTTTCGGCATTATATATTGTCAGGAAGCTCTACGAGTCCCCCGGCGGTAAGAAAGGTTGACGGTTGACAGCCGGCGCCCAGTTGCTGGAAGCTTAAGAGTAATTCCGGCGCGCTGGAGAGCTAGTTGGCAAGAAAAATCTCGACGGACCTTTTGCTGACTCTTGGTCGGTAGAAAATTTTGTTCTCGAAATTCGCCCATTCGTTAGAGCTCTAGTATTATTTCCCGTGATATTCGATTTTATTCCCGCTCGCCTCCTTAATCTCAGCTCGATCGGGTAAATATTTCTGCAAAAAAGCATCGCGGCGGGATCGGCTGTTTCGAGTCATCTTGATACGCGTTGTCGGTATTTTGTACTTAACTCGAGCTGTAGGGCAGCTACAGAGCTCATTCTCATAGAAATCGATTGCGAATCATCAGGCGCGTTCGTCTGTTCCATCTAGAGGTCTGAAATCGGTCTGCTGCCCGAGCTAGGTTCGCGAAACTATTCGTGTTGTTGGAGTCATCTTGAGAGGTGCTGTCCGTTTTCTGCACTTAACTC
Source organism: Prorocentrum cordatum (assembly GCA_963575745.1). NCBI lineage: Eukaryota > Dinophyceae > Prorocentrales > Prorocentraceae > Prorocentrum > Prorocentrum cordatum. Next base: position 18,608 of record CAUYUJ010007190.1, on the reverse strand, counting down.
GAGCTGTAAGGGGGCTGCAAGGCTGGTAATCACAGGAATCGATTCGGAGACATCAGTCGCGTCCACCTGTCGCATTCAGAGCCCTGAACTCGGCCTGCTGCCCGAGCTAGGTCCGCGAAACTATTCGTATTGTTCGAGTCATCTTCAGAGGTGCTGTCGGTTTTCTGCACTTAACTCGGGCTGTAAGGGGGCTGCAGGGCTGGTAATCACAGGAATCGATTCGGAGACACCAGGCGCGTTCGGCTGTTGCATCAAGATGTCTGAACTCGGTCTGATACTCGAGCTAAATTCGCGAAACTATTTGTATTGTTCGAGTGATCTTGAGAGGTGCTGTCGATTTTCGCACGTAACTCGGGCTGTAGGAGAGCTACGGAGCTCGTGCGCACAGAAAACGATCCAGAAGCATGAGGGGCGTTTGGCTCTTGCATCGAGAGGTCTGAAATCGTTCAGGCTCAAAAACTATTCGTTCTCTGCATTTTTTCGACATGATATATGCTCAGGAAGCTCTACGAGTCCACCGGCGGTAAGGAAGGTATCGAAGGAGTCGCGCCAGGGGACTCGAGGGAGAGATCGTGACAAGGTCAAGGGGACATCGACGTGCTCTCAGGCCACCATTGCCGATGTCAAAGCGTGGATTGACGCTGTTGCCAGCATCAACGAGTTGAATGCGATCCAGTATTTAAAGAACGGAATGGATTTGTTTGATAAGCTGGTGACAGAACGTGGGTTCCCTACAAAGAAGGCCCAAACAGATTATGCTCGGAAACTGTATGAGATGCTCCAGAATGTGCAAGCGACGCTGGAGGATCTTTTAGGATTCTTCGAGGTGCACAGGTTCTTGACAGGACAAATGAACCGCGCCGAGATGGCCAAGTTTCTTGAGGTTTCCAAGTGCAGCGATTACCGAATAATATTCTTCGGACGCCCGAGGAGTTTCGACAAGTTGGGATGAAGCTATTCGTGCGCACTTGTATGCATCTTCCGGCTTAGAACAGCGAAGGCTGTAATGCTTGTATCTCACCTGTTCTTGTTTTCCTCACTTTTTCTCTCTGTTTGACCTCTCGTTGGAGCCATGATGGCTCTACGGCCCGCTGTGGGCCCCACTAAGCGATTCAGGTGTGTAAAGGGCAGGGGCCCCTCATATTCTTCAGGTGACGTTCTTCCACGGGTTGTTTCCCCGTCTAATTCGTTGATTACTTCACATGTGACGTTGAGCATGCGCCTCTTGTCATACGGCGGGTTGAACATGCGTATTTCGGACTGGTTTGATGTGAATAAGAGTTTGTGCTCGCTCACGCCTTGCCTGTTTGGATACGTCCGCTCCTTGCTCCGACTAGGCTGGAAAGCCTGCGCAGTCGACCGCAAAGTCCGCAAAAAAAGGAAGGTTGACGGTTTACCGCTGGCGCCCAGTTGATGGAAATTTAAGAGTAATTCCGGGGCGCTGGAGAGCTAGTTGGCAAGAAAAATCTCGACGGACCTTTTGCTGACTTTTGGTCGGTTGAAAATTTTGTTCTCGGAGTTCCTCAATTCTTTTGAGCTCTAGTATTTTTTCCCGTGATATTCGATCTTATTCCCGCTCGCCGTCTTGATCTCAGCTTGATCGGCTACTTTTTACTGCCAAAAAGCACACTGGCGGGATCGGCCGTTTCGAGTCATCTTCGCGCTCTCGGTATATTGGACTTAACTCGAGATACAGAACAGCTTCAGAGCTGGTAAGCACATCTCATCGCTTCAGAATGGTCAGGCGCGTTCGTCCGTTGCATCCAGAGGTCTGAACTCGGTTTACTAACCGATCTAGGTTCGCAAACCTATTTGTATTATTCGAGTCATCTTGACAGGCACTCTCGGTTTTCTGCAGTCAACTCGAGCTATACGACAGCTACAGAGCTGATGCTTACAGAAACCGAATCGAAACCGAAATCGCGTTGGTCTGTTACATCCAGAGCTCTGAACTCGGTCTGCTACCCGATCCAGAGTCGCGAAAGTATTCGTATTGTTGGAGTTATCTTGCGAGTTGCTGTCGGTTTTCTGTACTTAACTCGGGCTGTAGGGGGGCTGCAGGTCTGGTAATCACAGGAATCGATTCGGAGACATCAGACGCGTCCGCCTGTCGAATCCAGAGCTCGGAACTCGGTCTGCTGCCCGAACTAGGTCCGCGAAACTATTCGTATTGTTCGAGTTATCTTGAGAGAGGCTGTCGGTGTTCTGCAGTTCACTCGGGCTGTAGGGGCTGCAGGGCTGGTAGTCACAGGAATCGATTCGGAGACATCAGACGCGTCCGCCTGTCGCATTGAGAGGTATTGTTCGAGTCATCTTGAGAGGTGCTGTCGATTTACGCACGTAACTCGGGCTGTAGGAGACCTAGAGAGTTCGTACAGAAGACAATCCAGAAGCATCGGGGGGCGTTTGGCTGTTGTGAAACCGCTTGGGCTGAAAAACTATTTCTTCTCTGCAATGTTTTTTGACATTATATATTGTCAGGGAGCTCTACGAGTCCCCCGGCGGTAAGAAAGGTTGACGGTTCACCGCCGGCGCCCAGTTGCTGGAAGCTTAAGAGTAATTCTGGGGCGCTGGAGAGCTAGTTGGCAAGAAAAATCTCGACGGACCTTTTGCTGACTCTTGGTCGGTAGAAAATTTTGTTCTCGAAATTCAACCATTCGTTAGAGCTCTAGTATTATTTCCCGTGATATTCGATCTTATTCCCGCTCGCCATCTTGATCTCAGCTCGATCGGGTAGCTTTTACTGCCAAAAAGCACACGGGCAGGATCGGCCGTTTCGAGTCATCTTGATACGCTCTCTCGGTGTGTTGGACTTAACTCGAGATAGAGGACAGCTACAGAGCTGGTGAGCACACCTTATGCACTCAGAATGATGAGACGCGTTCGTCTGTTGCATCCAGAGGTCTGAACTCGGTTGGTAGCCGAGCTAGGTCCGCAAACCTATTCGTATTATTCGAGTCATCTTGACAGGCGCTCTCGGTTTTCTGTACTTAACTCGAGCTATATAACATCTACAGAGCTGATACTCACAGAAACCGATTCAGAATCATCAGTCGCGTTCGTCTGTTGAATCCAGAGCTCTGAACTGGGTCTGCTGCCCGAACTAGAATCACGAAACTGTTCGTATTGTTCGAGTCATCTTGAGAGGTGCTGTCGGTTTTCTCTACTGAACTCAGGCTGTAGGGGGGGCGGGGCTACAGTGCAGGTGGTCACAGGAAACCATTCGAAGACGTCAGGCACGTCCGTTCGTCGATTAGAGCTCGGAACTCGGTCTGCTGCCCGAACTAGGTCCGTGAAGCTATTCGTATTGCTCGAGTCATTCTGAGGGGTGCTGTCAGTTTTGTGCACTAACTCGGGCTGTAGGGGGGCTGCAGGTCTGGTAATCACAGGAATCGATTCGGAGACATCATCCAGAGGTCTGAACTCGGTCTGATACTCGAGCTAGGTTTGCCAAACTATTCGTATTGTTCGAGTCATGTTAAGAGGTGCTGTCGATTTACGCACGTAACTCGGGCTGTAGGAGACCTAGAGAGCTCGTACAGAAGACAATCCACAAGCATCGGGGGCGTTCGGCTGTTGCACCGAGAGGTCTGAAATCGCTTGGGCTGAAAAATATTGGTTCTCTGCAATTTTTTCCGACATTATATATTGTCAGGAAGCTCTACGACTCCCCCGGCGGTAAGAAAGGTTGACGGTTTTCCGCCGGCGCCCAGTACCTCGTAGAGCTCTTCGGCAAGATGAGCTAAGAGGAATTCGGGCGCAGGGTGGAGCTAGTTGTTCGACCCGACCTTAAGAGACAATGTGACGACTTGGGGTCGGTTATTCTATCTTTGTGCAAAATTTGAAAGTTCGTTTTATAAGCTGGTATTTTTCCCACCTGTAGCGGGTTATGCCGCGTCTGCCAGTCAAATTCCCAGGTCTGTAGCTGTAATATTATTATCAAAAGACTTGAGGGAACCGTCGGCCGTTTCGAGTCATCTTGACACGCGTTGACGGTTTTCTGTACTTAACTCGAGATTTAGGACAGCTACAGAGCTGATGTTTACAGAAACCGATTCAGAATCATCAGGCGCGTTCGTCTGTTCCATCGAGAGGTCTGAACTCGGTCTGCTGCTCGAGCTAGACCCGCAAAACTATTCGTATTATACGAGTCATTTTGACGAGTGTTGTCGGTTTCCCTTAACTGAAGATTTAGAAGAGCTACAGAGCTGGTGCGCATATAAACCGATCCAGTATCACCCGGCGCGTTTTTTCTCGCATCGAGAGGTCCGAACTCGGTCTGGCAGCTAGATCCACGAAGCGAAGATGCAAAATTTACAAAACATATTTTCCGATCTTTTTTCTTCACGCTTCAGAAAGCTTCTTCCGTGTGCTTCGAGCAGCGCTGCGCGAGAACAGAGCTCTACGAGGCTCTCGGCGGTTACCTGGTTGACGGTTTACCGCCGGATCCCAGTCTTAGCAAAACCGACCCAAAGTCACCACTTTGTCTCTTATGGCCGGGTCGGCCAACTAGCTCCACCCGGCGCCGTAATTCCTCCAGCTCATCGATGCCGAAGAGCTCTACAAGGTATACGAGGACAAATAGAACGAGGAGCAGATAAAGGAGCGCGGAGGAGAAGTAACGATTACCACCCAGCTAGCAAACGAAGCAAGGGGAAAAGGGTGAGGAAGAAGCAGTAGTGGATCCCGCTTCGCTTTGGATTTCTCCAACTGCAGACGTGCATTGCTCCATAGTGTTCCCGCTTTCTTCGCCTGAGACATCCTTGCAGACCTTCCGAGATGCGCATGTGCATGCGCGCCCAGGGCTGCGCGAACGTGTACATACCCTTACACGCGCCCATTCATATCCACAAATGCAACGTGTACGCATGGGCGCAGATGCGCGCGCATGCACCCGCGCACACACTCCGCTAGCTTGCGAAACTCAAGGACCAAGATGCAACGACGAGCGAGGCAAAAGGCAAAGGGGAAGAGAGGGGCGGGAGGGTGGGTGGATACGCGCGAGCAGCTCCATGCAAAACGAGAACCCAACGCAGGAGGGTTGGGAATAACCATTGCATTTTGAATGTCCCACCTTGTTGCACCCCGAAGCACTGGGGCCTCGGGAGCGCCAGACATGCAATCCCAGGATCCTGCGCTCGCGGCGGGACTGGGGCGCGCGCTGAACGCCCGCTGTTCGAGCCCCAGAACCCGCGGCGCCACGGGGACTCTTTGTGCCTCGCACAAATTGCCGACCTCTCCCACTGCCCAGCGCGCAGGGACTGGGAACGGTAGTTCATCGACTGGATATTTTTACAGAGTATTTTTTTGGGCAGGTTCGAATTCGATCGATTTGAAATTGTGGAAGCGGATGCATGGAGTGAGAGATGCTGGTATAGTCGGCAGAGGATGGAGAGGGAGAGTGTGAGAGGCAAAGGAAAGTACCCCTGCGTTCTTGGCGGGTCTCCGCGAAGACGTATTCGGGGGATGAGTCCAAGGCTGGTGACGCTGATGTTCTGCTGTGACGGTTGTGTGGGTGACATTGGGAAAATCCTGTGCTTTTTGAGGGCGCCTCGGAGGCCGATTCGGGTCTCTTGGGCGGCGCTTTGGGGGCCTCTGGGGAACTCTCTGTGCCATCTTGATGGGAAATGCTCGACGTGAAAGTTTCTTTCCTCCCTCGTGTTGGGGGCCCTCTTGAGCCGTCTCGGGGCCCTAATGAGAGCCTCATGGGCCGTTCTGGGACGACCCTGGAGGGCCCTGAGGTCGTCCGAAACGCTGTGAGGACCACCAAAAAACAGTATGCGAAACATCTACGTTTTCCTTTTTGGAAATGGAAGATGTTTATCTCTTGAGACCCTTCCGGTGGTCAAGTGGGAGCACCACCTCGTGGGCCGTCTCGAAGCAATCTTGGGCCGTGGTGGGCTACTCTGGGCGGTCCCGACGCTCTCTTGTCTTGTTTTTACGCTTTGTTCACGCCTTCACAGGCCGTCTGGGAGCTAGACTCCTCTTGCTGCTTCCTCCTGCCTCCCGTTCCTCCACCTCCTCCTCACCGCCATCGTGCCACCAGCAGCATCACCAGCGTCATCACCATGAGCATCGGCATCATCGTTGTCGCCTCCGCCGTCGTCGTCATCGGCATCATCATACTCATCATCATCATCATCATCACCATCATCATCATCATCAGCATCAGCATCAGCATCCTTATCATTATCATCATCCTCATTATCACCATCATCATCATGATCATCACAATCATCACCATCACCATCACCATCACCATCACCATCATCTTCCAGCACTCATGATCATCATCATGACCATCATCTTCATTTTCACGTCGTGGGTTCTCTAGGGCTAGGGGCTTTTGGGTCCTTGCCAGCTTGCCGGCGGTGTCCGGGAGCATCTCAGGGGAAAGTCTCGCAGTTCGATGTCCCTTCCCTCGGGCTTCTCTTGATGCCCCCTCTACTGGACCTTCCGGGAACCCTCTTGGGCTGTTTTGACCCGACGTCTTGGGAGGCCTCCCATGTTGTACCGGGCCAGTTTTGGAAAGCTGTTTGGCCGTCTTGGTTGGAAGCCTGAACAACCGAAAACCGAATGCGCCCAGAGCCTGAAGCGCGGCCTGCGCCCCAGCGGGCGTAGGCCCGGAGCCGCCAACATTCCTCCTCCATCGCTGTATCACCGCAGGAATGGGCCTTGAGCGGGTAGTGGATGATAGGTCACTGAGAGGGAGTGAGAGCCTCTCGAAGGCCTTTGGGAGGCAGTTTTTGGATTCCCCTGGGGTTCCTTCGGGACCTATCGGGAGTCTCCTGGGGCCTCTTGGGGCATTTCTCGGGCGCCCCTCGGGGGCCTCTCGGGGGCTCGGCCTTGGCCCTCCCGAGGGCCCCCGGGGTTCCAGGGCCTCAGCTGCCGCGGAGGGGGGCTCGGCCTGGGCCCCCCCAGAGCCTCCAGATCGGGGGTGCCCGAGGCCGCCTCGGCCGCTGGCTGTTCGGCCGCGAGCCTCGCCAGCAAGTGGGCTGGGGGCGCGCCCGCGGGTGGCGCGGGCGCCCGCGGCGACGGCCCTGCAGGGGGGGGGCGCCGCGGAGCGCCTCTGGGCCGCGGCGGCGCGGGGCGGCGCCGGCCCTGCAAGGGGGGGGCGCCGCGGCGCGCGTCTGGGCCGCGGCGGCGCGGGGCGGCGCCGGCCCTGCAAGGGGGGGGCGCCGCGGGGCGCGTCTGGGCCGCGGCGGCGCGGGGCGGCGCCGGCCCTGCAAGGGGGGGGCGCCGCGGCGCGCGTCTGGGCCGCGGCGGCGCGGGGCGGCGTCGGCCCGCGCGCGGGCCAGCGGCAGCGCCGCGCCCACGCGCGCCGGGCGCGCGCGCCCCTGCTGACAGGCCGCCAGGGCCTCTTTGATGCTGTCCCACTCATTCGTTCATTCATTCCTTCCTCCTCTTCCTCCTCCTCACCCTTCTCCTCTTCGTCCTCCTCCTCGCCTTCCTCGCCCTCCTCTTCCTGCTCCTCGCCCTCCTCCTCCTCCTCCTCCTCCTTTGATGCTGTCCCATTCGTTCATTCCTCCTCCTCCTCCTCACCCTGCTCCTCTTCCTCCTCCTCCTAGCCGTATCGGCGCGAGCTCTTTTTTCAGGAGCTGCGTGCTTGTGTTCGCGCACTTCGAAGCGGCTCGTGAACGCGTGCCAATTCCCAAGCGCGCGGCGCCAGAAGCTGCGGTTGCTTGCGGCGGATGGTGCCATCGCCTGATGTCTTACCAGGGGCTAAGACCCCAGCATGGAGTTGCAGCCGCGGGTGTTCAGACAATTGGGCGTCGAGGATCAAGTGCAGAGGGCGCGGCAAGGGCGTTCCAACTCGAGTCGTTCAGGCGGCTCGAAGGGCGGCTGCTGCGTTCGAGTCGCCGTCGATTTCGGTCAAAGCGCTCGGTGCATGAGGTGCCCGGTCCAAGGGTCCGCCGTCGATGGTGCAGGGGGAGGGGGGGGCAGATGCGTCTCATCCAGGAGCTCAGGGCTAAGGTTGCGCAGCTCAGTGGTGAACCAGTTCCAAGGCTGCCGCCGCGGTCTCAGCCCAGTGACAGGTCGCAGCAAAAACGCTAGTCGGAGATGGCAGCGGCAACGCTCTCGATTGCGGGGGCTGTGCAGTTTATCATGAGCGAGGGCTTGGATGCGTCGAGGGTCGAGGAGGCTGAGAAGGAAAAGGCGAAGCTGGCTACGGCCCCCGAGTCTCCCGCGTCGAGAGCCGCCCACTGGCGGGTCGAGAACCTTCGCTCCAAGCTCGCCAAGTTGGAAGCGCGAGCGGTTGGCTTGCGTCAGCGACGTGAGGCCCTGGGCGAGGAGCTCGGCGAGCTCGGCACCATTGCGGAAAGGCTCAAGTCGGACTTGACCCAAGTGGAGCAGACGATGTTCCGCGCGCAAGCCGAAGAGCTCGCCGACCCGTTCAAGGCCGTCGCAGCCACCTTGGACGACAGCGTGGCCCAGTCCAGTGAGGGGCAGGCCGCTTTGGCCACGCTCCAGAGGCTGCAGGAGGCAGCGGCTCTTTCCAGGCGGTCTGCTGCAAGTGAGAGCCCGCTGCCTCGCGCGCCCCCCTGATGCCGGGGGCGCCGCAAGTGGGGTCGCCGAGCGCGCCCCAGCAGAGGCGGGCGACGGCGAAGACATCGACGTGGGACTCTTGGGGGGGGGAGGTTACGAGGGAAAGCAGGAGGAGTCTGCCGCCGCAGCAGGAGGTCCTGCGAACCGCGTCCCTTGTGGACCAGCCCGAGGTCGAGCGCAAGTGCGCTGATGCAGCTGCAGCTCTCGGCATTCGAGTCAAGAAGGCACGCGTGTCGGCATGCCGGCCCTCTGGGCAGTTTCCTGATTGGGGGCGTGATCGACGCGGATTGGGGGCAGGCCACGGGTTTTGCCGTCCCAGTCCTTCATGGCGATCTGGTCTTTGGCTCGATGCTCTTCCGCAACCTCGATGGCAGCGCCGTCGACTCTCGCCTTGAAGCGGATTGGCCTGCCCAGGTGGCTGCAGCCGCGGCTCGAGAGAGGCCGCAGGGCCGAGGGGGCAGGGATTCAGCCCTTGGTCGCCACGCCCCTTTCTGGGGCCCCATCGTCTTCCACGGCCTCGTCAAGTATTCCCCAAGTGGCCAGAGATGTGCAATCTTCGGGTTTGGGGGCATCGTCCAGCTCGTTCTGCCGGGTCATCCACGGTGGCTGCGTCCTCGGCGGCTGCTATTTCCCGACTGGCCACAGATGTGCATCCCTCTGGTTTGTTGGGGGCATGCTCGAGCTTGGTTGGGGCTGCATCGCCATCGCCCACCTTGTCGGCTGGGTGTCCGCAGGCCCTTGAGGCGCGCGGAGTTGCTGGAGCAGCTCGCCCTTTTCCCCGCCATTTGCCCCACGCGGACTCGACAAAACCACGTTCAAGCTCCGACAGGAGGGGGCGTGGACCTCCTGATCGTAATCTTCTTGCGGGCGAATGCGGTCCTGCTGTGGCTCAGGGATCCGCTGTGTTTGTTTCATTTGCTGCTGAGGGGGCTCGTAGGCATCGGCAGGTTGTTGCAGTCAGTGCGCTAACCATCGCGGGCATGAGTGTGAACTCGTGGAGCACGTTCGAGTCGGCGATGGAATGGTTGGCCGACGATGGCAAAGCTGGTGGTGTCAGCCCTCTTCCGAAGGTGCGCTGCGCCCAGGAGACCAGGATTAAGAGTGACACCGAGCAGGTCTCTGCCATGAGCTGGGGGCAACGGCGTGGTTATCTCGTGTCGTTTGGCAAGGCCCACGGCGCTGGGCCTGGACCGCAACAGAGTAGTTCAGGCGTTGCTGTTGCTGTTCGGTCCTCGCTGGGCTCGGCTCCCACAGCGACCGCGGTTTTTGAGGACTGTGCGAGTAGGGTTATCGCTCGGATAGTCAACGTGGGGTTCCCCAGAGGCTTGGTCGTCGTCTGCATGTACTTCGTGACGGGCAGGGAGCTCTCGGGACCCAACTTGGCCCTGTTGCAGGCCGTCGGCGAGTGCTTGATGGCCCAAGGTCGGCCACGCATCCCCCCATGGGGACTTCAACTTCGAGCCCGACGTGCTCATGGAGCCAGGGAGGTTACAACATATCAGAGGTGTCCTTGTTGCTGCAGGGGCCCCTACGTGCAGGGTGCGTAGCCCCGAGCAAGCCCAACTGGGTCCCCAGCGCCACTCGCGAGGCTCTCTGGATGACTGTGGTATCTTGGAAAAGCCGCCCTCGGAGCAGCAGGCGCCGGTTGCAGCTGGGATCCTCGACTTCTTTGCGTTTGCGGAGGTGTTGGCCTCGCGAGTGGAGGCGATCTCGGCCTTGGACCAGGCGCCTTTGTTCCCGCGTGCGCCAGTTCTGCTTGAGCTGCGAGAACTAAGCCACGTGTCGACGATCAACCAGCAGGTAAAGTTCAAGGCAGTCCCCATGGAGCTCGCTGGCCCCCATCAGGCCCCCGCGGGGCACAACTGGTCCTGGGAGTTTGGCAGCTCGGCGGACTTAGACACGATGGTCAAGGAGTGGTTCGTTTTTCTTTTGAAATGCGTTTGACCCAGATCCATGGCATCAGCCCCCAGGAGTCCAGGGCTTACGTCGGTAGGGCCTGTGGACCCATGTCGAAGCAGGTCCCTCTGGGAGTTTTGGGAAAAGGACCAAAGACGCAGGTTTTCACGATCGACGACGGCTTAGATCTCGTTCGCTGCTCTGTGCAGGTGCGCGTGCCAGACGCGCGTCGGAGGAGTTGGCCGTCAAGGCCTATGCCTGTTATCCCAGTGGAGTCGAGACCTGAAGTCCATGGTCGCCGACATGGGGCCTTTCGCCGAGGGGTCCGACGTCTCGCCCGAGTTTTTGAGCGGGTCCGCTGGTGTCGTCACCGTGGGCGATGGGCCCGTCCACGATGCCTTGTGTAAGATGGAGGAGAAGGCGAACAGCGGGGGGCGGGCTGACTCCAAGATTTCACTGCAGGGGCGAAGGAACTGGGCGGTCGAGAGCGCGAACGGAGGAGGGAAGGCAGCTCGCAGATCTGCTAAGAAGAAGGCGTCTAATGTGACGTCCCTCCTCGACTCCGAAGGTCCCCCCTCGGTAGGCGCTGGGGCTCTAGCGGCCCTCCTGGACGAGTGCCCCCCCCTTTGGCAGGCCGCGGGCAGGCGAGACGAAAGCCCGCCGCAGTGGCCTATTCCTGATGCTGAAGGGCCTCTGGAAGAGGTTGCTCTGGATCGGCTTCTGAAGGTTCGTCGGAAATACTCTCTTGGTGCAGGCCTTGGTTGGGGCGGCTTCCACCCGAGGTAGGTTTTGGTGCTTGGGGCTTGACATCATATGAGTTTCCTGGGCATTCTGCGCTGGTTTGAGAATGGGCCGGAGGACCTGCTGCTGTTCTTGACCAACATGGTCTTCTTAGTCAAGCCCGACGGCGGCGTGCGCCGCATCGGGCTCGCGTGCCTCGCGCCGCGCCTCTGGTCGAGGCTGCGTCCGCCCCACTGCCGCGCGTGTGAAACGACCCGTGTCGAGGCCTTCTACTGTGGAGCGGGGGCCCACAACGCTTGCGAGCGGGCTGGCTGGGCTCGCAATCTTTGGGGATTTGGAAAGAAGTTGGTTGTGAGATCGGGTCCGTTTTGGTTGATCCCAAGTCGTCTTTATGAACATATTCGACATCTCGATCTCAGAGCTGCCGGGCTGGCTCCAGCGCGGGTCCCCCGTGAAGGTTCCCAGAGACCACTGCGCGATGTATGTTGCATATAAGGCCCTGGTCTATGGAGGGGCCGTGTAGGCGCCGATCAAGGCGAATGCAGCTGTGGTGGCGGGGTGTTCTGTGGCTACGATTCTTGCTCAGCTACTGCTGCTACCTCCCTTTCTTCTCGCTCAGCAAGGGCGGCAATTCTTTTCGCCTGCAATGTAGTGGGCGATGTCGCTCTCCAAGCTTGTTGGCGGCCAGTGAAGGTGGCTCAAGTTCTTGCAGGTGCTGTGAAGCAGCTTTTCTCGTTTCTCGTGCTTTGAGAGTCTCAAGCTGCCAGTGAACCGTAAGAAAACGAAGTGCATCTTCACGCGCGAGGTCCGGCAGCATGTGGTTGACGCGCGGTGTCTGCCAACCTCGTCGCGGGTAGAGCACGCGCGCAAAATTGGCGCACATGCTGCGACGGGGAGTGTCAGGCGCATTGGCATTGAGAGGGCTACATGCATCGACGCTGGGTCTCGATCGAAGCGGCTTCGTCTTTTGAGGGGGGCCGGGGCTGATTTGGCCCTGGCGCGGCGCATGGGGGCCGCTGCCTCGGCGCTCTGGGGCAGTAGTGTGTCTGGAATCTCGCCAGCGGCCATGCGTGGCCCTGGGCTGTCGGCGACCCGCGCGTCTGGATGTCACCCCGGAGGGGCCTCCCGGGGAATTCGGTTGCACTCTTTCCGCCCGGGTGAAATCGTGGGCCCGTTTGTGGCCAACGTGGGCCACGCGGCCATCCAATGGGCCGCCGCTGTCTGGGGCAGTTCTCCCAAGGCTTCGATTCTGAATGCAACGTCCGATGCGGCTATTGCTCGAGGGAGTTCGAAGAAGTACCCGGGGTCGGGGGCGTCGACGCCTGCTGACGTGGCGGTGCTGAGTCTGCTCCGCATCGGCCTGGGGTTCAGAGATTAGAAGACGATCGAGACAGACCTCGGACAGGTCTGGGACCTCGCGCAGATTTCACCCGTGGAGTTCAGACTCCAGGTCCGAGCCGTGGCCCTCCGCGCGTCCGATCGGCAGGCCATTGGTGCGCCCAGTCATGGTCTTTCGGGGTGCCCTCTTGTCTGGGAGGCCTTGGAGCCCCGCCTCCGTTCCTCCTCTTCGTCTTGGAAGCCCCAACCTCGAAAGGCCCTGGGGAGTTAGCTGGGCAATGCGCACTAACCTCAGGCGCGCGTGCACAGGCACGGCCTCCACAGTTGCTGCAAGTGCAGAGTGTATTCGCGCATTCGGAGGAGGAGTGGGCGCTTTTCCACGGGCGGCGTCGGTGCGCGGCCCACGCTGCGCTGCGGAGAAACCAAGTGCCACCTCAGCTTGCGCGCGGGGCCGCCCGAGTGCATGAAAAGAGGGGGGAGATCGCTGAGAAATTGGCCAGAGCGATTTTTCCGCCCCCCGTATTTTTTCCCCTGCCCAGGACCCTGAGCAAACTGTCTTCTGGATAAACCGACCTGCTTCAGGACGCCTGTCGGGTTTAATTTTGTCTGATGGGTCGGCCTCCTGGCCAGGTACCCCTGGGCTGTCGAGGGCTGGCTGGGCTTTCGCCCAGGCCGACCTCCGCGGCAATGCGGTTGCAGCGTGCTATGGGCCCGTTCCGTTCTCCCACGGGCCGAGACAGTCGGCAAAGGATGGGGGGGGGGCCATGCGGTGTTCATGCTTACTCAATGTGCAATATCGCCAGTTGATTCATTTTGTGACTGCCAAGGGGCCCTGGGTGCCCTGTGGGGCGGCCCTAGGGCCGTTGCGTCTGCGGGAGGTCCCAGGGCCCACCTGTGGGCGCCTTCCTGGTCCAGTTTCGCTTCAGGGGACTTCTCTGCGACCAAAACGGAAGCTCACTGCGCGATGCCGGATGTCCACGGCGGCAGAAAGACCCCGACCCCGTGGGAAACAAACGCGCGAAGTATTCTGCCGACACCTATGGGAAGATGGGTGCAGCCAGGCACCTTCTTTGTGAGGGCAATGTGAACTTGTGCAGGTGTTCACTTGTCTTGTTAAAGAGTCGGCAACATGGGCAGCAACTCTAGAGGTGCACCTGCAGGGCCGGTCCGATCTGCGCGCGCGCGAACGCTGCGGGGCTCGGCTCCGACGAGAAAGCTGCGCCTGACTCCCGCGAGCTGGCGCCTGTCTCAGAGCCGCCTGAAGAGTTGGGTGTGGGGGCGTGGGGGGCTGAGGGCGTTGGGGTGGGAGGTGGGTGGGCTCGACTGGGCGGAGTTCGCCGCGGCTGCCTTTTATGTGAATGGGCGCGCCCTGATAATTTGTGAGATCAAATCTCCTCAGGGGTGAGGTATGAGGACATCCGCCCTGGCGGTGGGCCGGGCCCCCCGCGACTAGAGCACCAGCTCAAGCGCGTGCGCGGGTGCAAGCACCCCCATGGGCAGGCGTCTTCGAAGATCCCGGCCCTCTTGTTGCTCCGCTGCGTCTCTCAGGCTGAGCGGGACTTGCTTGCTGTCCGCCGTTGCCCTCTTCCCTTCCCCGCGCCCGCAGGGGGCCCCCGCGGGCGAGGTGGGCTCGGGCGCGCCTCGAGGGGGGCGGTGCTCGAGGCGTTCGGCCTCCTCGAGGGGGGCGTTCCCGAGGTCGAGGCGCTTGGGCAGGCGGCGGCCAGGCCCCCCCAGGAGGGCGAGGATGAGGGGTCCTCTGATTCCGAGGGGGCTTTTAATCGTTGTCCCCGACTTCAGGTCGCTCCACAACAACAGCGTTTTCCTCCTCCTCCTCCTCCTTCGTCCTCCTCTTCTTCCTCCTCCTCCTTCTCCTCCTTCTCCTTCTCCCCCTCGCCCCCCCTCCTCCTCCTCCTCCTCCTCCTCCTCCTCCTCCTCCTCCTCCCCCTCCTCCTCCTCCTCCTCGTCCTTCTCTCCTCCTCCTCTTCCTCTTCCTCGTCCTCCTCCTCCTCGTCCTCGTCAACCCCCTCCTCCTCCTCTTCCTCGCCGCCCCCCTCCTCCACTGTTCATGCTGTGTTCCTCGGCCCCTATGCGAGTGCCGGTTTTTGAGCGCCGGCTCGCCATGCGTCCCCGCGCTTTCGAAGGCCCGGCTTTTCTCGGCCCGCGGGCCTCGGAGGTTTCGGCCCCTTCGCGTTTTTTTTGGGCAGCATCTCTTCGGGGGGCCGCCCGCCTCCGACGTCTTCGGGGCCCAGGGTCGGAAGGGCGCCAGTGAAGCGCCCGGGGCCTATCCTGGCCGGGCCCACTCTGCAGCGACCACGGCAAGGGCGGGATCGGAAGAGGGGGGGCGCATGTCGACCCCCAATCGCCCACTCCGTGCCGACAGGGGCCCGATTCGTCCCCACCGCGCCCAGGAATGTGGGGATCTGCCATCGGGGGTCTACCGCCGACCCATCGGCGATGCATCGCCGATTCCAGGTCGACGCTTCCCCGCCGCGTATCGGCCCCCCCCTCCTTTTTCGCTGCCCTTCGATCCTGGGCCCAGGATCTCCGCACATGCCCAGACCCCCGACGCCGTGACTTTTTTCGCAGCGTCGACCCCCACGCAGAGGTCTGGACCCCTTCCCCGGGATCAGCTTTCCATCCCGAGTCGTTGTTTGACGGTTCTGAAATCCATCGGCAAAGGCCCCCGGGAGGCCGACGACAGTGAACATAAGCCTCCTTTCAGGACTTCCTCACAGCGTCGACCCCTTGAGGTCCGGACGCCCTCCCCGGGGCCGAGTTTTCATCCCGAGTCCTGTTTTGGCGGTCCCGAGGCCCAGTGCGGGCACCCCCGACGTCGTGATTTTTACCTAACAGCGAAGACTGGTAGGTTTCTAGTAGGGTCAAAAAAGAGTTCACAGATCACTCCACAGGGGGGTCCCGGCAGGTGTTGGGAGTTGCCGGGCGGGTTGTGCCCACCTCGTTTTTCACCAACAGTCACACACTTCGTGCTCTTCGAGTTCCCAGAACTCCATTCCCAGGCTCATTCTGAATAACCGGATGCAACAGTCACACACTTCGTGCTCTTCGAGATCCCAGAACGCCATTCCCGGGCCACATTTAGAATAACCGGATGCAACAGTCACACACTTCGTGCTCTTCGAGTTCCCAGAACTCCATTCCCGGGCCACATTCTGGAGGGCCGGATGCAACAGTCACACACTTCGTGCTCTTCGAGTTCCCAGAATTCCATTCCCGGGCCACATTTTGGATGCCCGGAGCCAACTGTAGGCCACTTCGTGCTCTTCGAGTTCCCAGAACTCCATTCCCGGGCCACATTTTGGATACCCGGAGCCAACTGTAGGCCACTTCGTGCTCTTCGAGTTCCCAGAACTCCATTCCCGGGCCACATTTTGAATGCCCGGAGCCAACTGTAGGCCACTTCGTGCTCTTCGAGTTCCCAGAACTCCACTCCCGGGCCACATTTTGAATGCCCGTAGCCAACTGTAGGCAACTTCGTGCTCTTCGACTTCCCAGAACTCCCATTCCTGGGCCACATTTTCAGCAGGGGCAAGAGCACGACGAGGAGGAGGACGAGCAAGACCAGGAGGACGAGGACGAGCAGGAGCAGGACGAGGAGCAGGAGGAGCAGGAGAAGAAGGACGAGCAGGAGGAGGAGGAGGACGAGCAGGAGGAGGAGGACGACCAGGAGGAGGAGGACGACCAGGAAGAGGAGGAGGAGGAGGAGGAGGAGGGGGAGGAGTACCAGGAGGAGGAGGAGGAGGAGGAGGAGGAGGAGGAGGAGGAGGAGGAGAGGAGGAGGAGGAGGAGGAGGAGGAGGAGGAGGAGGAGGAGGAGGACGAGGACCAGGAGGAGGAGGAAGGAGGGGGGAGGAGAGTACAGGAGGAGAGAGAACGAGGACCACCAGGAGGAGGAGGAGGAGGAGGAGGCTTTTTTTTTTTTTTTTTTTTAGGAGGAGGAGGAGGAGGAGGAGGAGGAGGAGGAGGAGGAGGAGGAGGAGGAGGAGGAGGAGGAGGAGGAGGAGGAGGAGAGAACACCAGGAGGAGGAGGACGAACAAGACGAGGAGGACGAGAACGAGGACGACCAGGAAGAGGAGGAGGAGGAGGAGGAGGAGGAGGAGGGGAGGGGGAGGACTACCAGGAGGAGGAGGAGGAGGAGGAGGAGGACGAGGAGGAGGAGGAGGAGGAGGACGAGGAGGAGGAGGGGGGGGGAGAGCACCAGGAGGAGGAGAACGAGGACCACCAGGAGGAGGAGGAGGAGGAGGAGGAGGAGGAGGAGGAGGAGAGAGCACCAGGAGGAGGAGGGCGAGCAAGACGAGGAGGACGAGAACGAGGACGAGCAGGAGGAAGAGGAGGAGGAGGAGGAGGAGGAGGAGCAGGAGAAAGAGGAGGAGGAGGAGGAGGCAGGCTGAGGCTGAGGCTGTGACTGCGACTGCCGTTGCCGCTGCGACTGTCATCGCGAATGCGACTACGACTGCGAGAACAGCAGAATTCGACAACTGGATTTTCATCTGAATCTTAAGGGGAATGCTTTCAGATATGCTTCTACACATCGCTGTTAGGTTGCTTTGCCGGGATAATTTCACGACGTCGACCCCCAGGGGTCAGGACCCTTTCCCCGGGACCGGCTTTTCATCCCGAGTCGTTTTTTGACGCTCCCGAGGCCCGGGGAGGAGCTCCAGAGGGCGAAAGTGGCGAAAAACCTCGCGTCGTGATTTTTCCACGACGCGAGGAGGTCTGGGAGTGCGGGCCCCCCTGGGACGCGGACGACAGAGGCTCGAGCCCTCCCGTCGGGACTGTTGCGCCGCGCCGGGGTGGGTCTGGGTCTCGCCCCCCTGCGCCCGTGGTCGGCGCCCCTCCTGCCAGGGAGCGGCCTCCGGAGGCCGAGGTCGGGGGGGAACCGCCGGGATGGAACGGCCCGTGCGCGGGAGGTCCTGGGATTGCCTCCGTAAATGTTTCGCGGGCGCTCGGCCTTGACGTGAGGCCCCTCCTTCCCAGACCCCCGACGTCGTGATTTTTACCTAACAGCGAAGACTGATAGGTTTCTAGTGGGGTAAAAAAAGCTCACAGATCACTCCACAGGGGGGTCCGGGCAGGTGTTGGGAGTTGCCGGGCGGGTTGTGCCCACCTCGTTTTTCACCAACAGTCACACACTTCGTGCTCTTCGAGTTCCCAGAACTCCATTCCCAGGCTCATTCTGAGGGCCGGATGCAACAGTCACACATTTCGTGCTCTTCGAGTTCCCAGAACTCCATTCCCGGGCCACATTCTGGAGGGCCGGATGCAACAGTCACACACTTCGTGCTCTTCGAGTTCCCAGAACTCCATTCCCGGGCCACATTCTGGAGGGCCGGATGCAACAGTCACACACCTCGTGCTCTTCGAGTTCCCAGAACTCCATTCCCGGGCCACTTTTGGATGCCCGGTGGGCTCCAACTGTAGTGCCACTTCGTGCTCTTCTTTTTCCCAGATCTCCAATCTCATTCCCGGGCCACATTTTGGATGCCCGGAGCCAACTGTAGGCCACTTAGTGCTCTTCTATTTCCCAGAACTCCATTCCCGGGCCACATTTTGAATGCCCGGAGCCAACTGTAGGCCACTTCGTGCTCTTCGAGTTCCCAGAACTCCATTCCCGGGCCACCATTCCCGGGCCACATTTTGAATGCCCGGAGCCAACTGTAGGCCACTTCGTGCTCTTCGAGTTCCCAGAACTCCATTCCCGGGCCACATTTTGAATGCCCGTAGCGAACTGTAGGCAACTTCGTGCTTTTCGACTTCCCAGAACTCCGATTCCTGGGCCACATTTTCAGCAGGGGCAAGAGCACGACGAGGAGGAGGACGAGCAAGACCAGGAGGACGAGGACGAGCAGGAGCAGGACGAGGAGCAGGTGGAGCAGGAGAAGTAGGACGAGCAGGAGGAGGAGGAGGACGAGCAGGAGGAGGAGGACGACCAGGAGGAGGAGGACGACCAGGAAGAGGAGGAGGAGGAGGAGGAGGGGAGGGGGAGGATTACCAGGAGGAGGAGGAGGAGGAGGAGGAGGAGGAGGAGGAGGAGGAGGAGGAGGAGGAGGAGGAGGAGGAGGAGGAGG
>CAUYUJ010007189.1:0-42500 GCA_963575745.1 Prorocentrum cordatum | reverse complement strand
TGCCCTCAGCGGCCCCGTCGCTGCTCTTTGTGGCCTCGGCTTGCATGCCCTTCGTGGCCCACGCTGTTTTTTCTCACGATTTACGGGGGAGTCGCGCTATCGCTCGAGACTTCTTGCGATTCATGCATGACCCACGCTTTAGCAACCCGCTTGCTCGACCTCGTCGCCTGGGCCCGCCTTCCGGACCTGCCCGCTATGGGTCTGCCCACCCGACCTGCCCGTCTGGTTCTGCCACTTGTTTCCTGCTCCCTGCCCCCATCCTGGTAATTCCTTTCGTGCTCCATTCTTCTCCCTTCCCTTCCACCCGTCCTTTCTTCCCTTGTTTTAGGGGCTGCACTACATACGCGTGGCAGGTACGGAAGATATACCCCCAAAGGGGTACGACCGAAAACGTCGTGGGCGGGTACCGAGGGTTTGGGATATTAGTATTGATTGGCACGTGAGCGGATAGGAGCGAACAGTCTTAAAATGCTTGTTGTTATTGTTGCTGATGTTGTTGTCGTTTTTGTTTTTGTTTTGTTGTTGTTGTTGTTGTTGCTGTTGTTGATGTTGAACTTTCAGTTCTGAAGAATAATTATGGTTGATCCCCCCCGTCCGGTGCATATTTTTTTCCCCGATTGAAGTGCCCTTCCCGGGGCTCGCACCCGGTTTTTTATAAGGGAAAGTCTTGAGCGTCAAACTGTGTCTTTGGCCCCCGGGTTACAACAACAACGGTTCCCGCTTGAGACTTCTTCACAATTTAGCCAGGACCCCCGCTCCCGCCCGAGACTTCCTCGCATTTTATTCAGGAATCGCGCTCTCGCTTGGGACTTCCTTGCAATTTGTACAGGAATCGCTCTCCCGGCGCTCTGGAGTCGCGCTCTCGCTGGAGACTTGCTTGCAATTTGCTGAAGAATAGCGTCCTTGCGTTGGAAATTCTGGCTATTTATTCAAGCGCCGCGCTCCCGACCCCCAGGCACCCAGGAGTCGCGCTCACGTTTAGGACTCCCTCACAGATGACCTAAGAATCGGGATCTCGCTGCCCCTCGTGGCCCTGTTGCAGCCCTTCGTGGCCCCCTCGCTTTGTTTCGTGGCCCTGTTGCATCCCTTCGTGGCCCCCTCGCTTTGTTTCGCGGCCCCGTTGCAGCCCCTCGTGGCCTCCTCGCTGCCCTTCGTGGCCCCGCTGTCGCCGTTTGTGGCCCCCTCGCTTTGTTTCGTGGCCCCGTTGTAGTCCTTCGTGGCCCCCTCGATGCCCTTCGTGGCCCCCTCGCAGCCCTTCGTGGCCCCGTTGCAGCCCTTCGTGGCCCCGTTGTAGCCCTTCGTGGCCCCTCTCGCTGCCCTTCGTGGCCCCGTATATGTATGCCCTTCGTGGCCCCCGCTCGTTCGCGCTCGTGGTGGCCCCATATGCATGCCCTTCGTGGCCCCGCTGTCGCCCTTCGTGGCCCCCTCGCTGCCCTTCGTGGCCCCGTTGCTGCCTTCGGTGGCCCCGTCCTTGCCCTCCGCGGCCCAGTATACGTATGCCCTTCGTGGCCCCCGTTCGTTCGCGCCCGTTGTGGTCCCATGTGCATGCTTTTCGTGGCCCCGCTGTCGCCGTTTGTGGCCCCCTCACTGTCCTACGTGGCCCATTTGCTACCTTCAGTGGCCCCGTCGTTGTCTTCTGTGGCCCCCTATGATCTGCCCTTCGTGGTCCCCGATCGTTCGCGCCCGTCGTGGCCCCATTCGCATGCCCTTCGTGGCCCCGTTGTCGCCCTTCGTGGCCCCCTTCCTGCCCTTCGTGGCCCCGCTGTCGCCCTTGGTGGCCCCATACGCATTCCCTTCGTGGCCCCGTTGTTGCCCTCAGTGGCCCCGCCCTTCGTGGCCCCCGCTCGTTCTCGCTCTTCGTGGTCCCATACGCATTCCCTTCGTGTCCCCGCTGTCGCCCTTCGTGGCCTACTTCGTGTCCTTGTGGCCCTGCTGTCGTTCTCTCTCGCTCTCGCGTCGTCGTCGTCGTCGTCGTCGTCGTCGTCGTCGTCGCCGTCGTCGTCGTCGTCGTCGTCGTCGTCGTCGTCGTCGTCGTCGTCGTCGTCGTCGTCGTCGTCGTCGTGGTCGGTCCCTGTCCGTCCCTCTTGGGGTCGGGTCGACGGTCCGCGGCCGCCCCGCCGATCAGGCTGCCGCTGGCCAGGCCGACGGTCCGCGGCCGCCCCGCCGCTTGCCGGGGCCCGGCCTGCAGGGAAGAAGGGTATACCCCCCAAAAGGGGTTCGATCGAAGACGAAGAGGGCGGGTATCGATGGTTTGGGAAATACGCGTTATTGGACACTCGAGCAGATAACGGTGAACAGTCTTAAACTGATTGTTGTTGTTGTTGTTGTTGCTTGTTGTTGTTGTTGTTGTTGTTGTTGTTGTTGTTGTTGTTGTTGTTGTTGTGTGTTGTTGTTGTTGTTGTTGTTGTTGTTGTTGTTGTTGTTGTTGTTGTTGTTGCTGTTGTTGTTGTTGTTGTTGTTGTTGAACATTATTAATTCTAAAGAATAATTATTGTTGGGCCCCCTGGTGCGCGCCCCCCCCGCCGCGCCTAGGCCGCAGCCACGTTTTCATCATTTTCGTGAGGAAGCCTCAGGTAATTCGAGGTGATCAAGATCCGGTTGTTTTGTTGTAATCCGCTTTCCCTTGCAAAAAACACTATAAAATGACATTTCTTGTTCTAATATAATCAAATTTCAAGAATCCCTTGCAAAAAATAAGGTAAAGTGGACATTCGCGCGCGCAAGACGAAATCCTTCCAAAAGCTTAGTGTTCGGAGCGATTTCAACATAAAAACATCAAAAAACCAATGGTTTTTCAACAAAAAAAATGTCAAAATCTCATCCCGCGCGCTCTTGCGGATTCGTAGGAAACCCAACACTTTTTAAACATTTCTGTCAAACGGGCTTTTGCGAGCAACTTTTTCGAACTTCTGCGACAACGGTTGCGCACCTGCCAGGGCCATCATCCCTGTCAAATAATACCATGCGGGACAGATTCGTCTCTCTGTATTATGTATTGTATGGCACAATTGCACCATGCTGGGCACATGCGCGCCCCGAATAAGTGACCAAGTTCTGTGGGTGTGTACCCCACGCCAGTGTAGTAGCCACGGTCGTCCGCACGCCACGAAGTGAAGTGTCCCAACGTCATAGGGCGGGAAGCTGGGTTTGGGTGGTCGCGAAGAGTCGTTTGGATATTTGGTAGAGCTTGTAATGCCCCCCCACGAAGTGGGGGTATTGCCTGGTGTCGTATGAAAACCCTGGCACTGGGGAGAACACCACGCGTTCGGGTAAAATGATTGTTGTTGTTGTTGTTGTTGTTGTTGGTGTTTTTGTTAAACTTGAATTTCTGACAACAGCAAGTATTGGTGATCCCCCCTCGCCGGCGCATGCTGTTTTTTCAATTAAAGTGTGCCCCTCGACGCTCGCACCCTGTTTTTTTGACAGGGAAAGTCTTGATGCTCAAACTACGCCCTTTGCCCCCGGGTTACAACAACAACGGTTCCCGCTTGAGACTTCTTCACAATTTAGCCAGGACTCCCGCTCCCGCCCGAGACTTCCTCGCATTTTATTCAGGAATCGCGCTCTCGCTGGGGACTTCCTTACCATTCAGGAATCGCTTTCCCGGCGCTCTGGAGTCGCGCTCTCGCAGGAGATTTGCTTGTAATTTACTGAGGAATAGCGTCCTTGCGTTGGAAGTTCTGGCAATTTATTCAAGCGCCGCGCTCCCGACCCCCAGGCACCCAGGAGTCGCGCTCACGCTTAGGACTCCCTCACAGATTACCTAAGAATCGGGATCTCGCTGCCCCTCGTGGCCCAGCTGCAGTCCTTCGTGGCCCCCTCGCTTGGTTTCGTGGCACCGTTGCAGCCCTTCGTGGCCCCCTCGCTTTGTTTCGTGGCCCCATTGCAGCCCCTCGCGGCCTCCTCGCTGCCCTTCGTGGCCCCGTTGCAGCCCTTCGTGGCCCCCTCGCTTTGTTTCGTGGCCCCGTTGCAGTCCTTCGTGGCCCCCTCGCGGCTCTTCGTGGCCCCGTTGCAGCCCTTCGTGGTCCCTCTCGCTGCCCTTCGTGGCCCCATATATGTATGCCCTTCGTGGCCCCCGCTCGTTCGCGCCCGTGGTGGCCCCATATGCATGCCCTTCGTGGCCCCGCTGTCGCCCTTCGTGGCCCCGCCGCCCTTCGTGGCCCCGTTGCTGCCCTCAGTGGCCCCGTCGTTGCCCTCCGCGGCCCAACATACGTATGTCCGTCGTGGCCCCCGCTCGTTCGCGCCCGTTGTGGCCCCATGTGCATGCCGTTCGTGGCCCCGCTGTCGCCGCTTGTGGCCCCCTCACTATCTTACGTGGCCCAGTTATTACCCTCAGTGGCCCCATCGTTGCCTTCTGTGGCCCCGCATTATCTGCCCTTCGTGGCCCCCGCTGATTCGCGCTCTTCGTGGCCCCATACGCATTCCCTTCGTGTCCCCGCTGTCGCCCTTCGTGGCCTACTTCGTGTCCTTCGTGGCCCTGCTGTCGTTCTCTCTCGCTCTCGCTTTCGCTCGTCGTCGTCGCCGTCGCCGTCGTCGTCGTCGTCGCCGCCGTCGTCGTCGACGTCGTCGTCGTCGTCGTGGTCGGTCCCCTATCCGTCCCTCTTGGGGTCGGGTCGACGGTCCGCGGCCGCCCCGCCGATCAGCGCTGCCGCTGGCCAGGCCGACGGTCCGCGGCCGCCCCGCCGCTTGCCGAGGCCCGGTCAACAGGGAAAAAATGGACCCCCCCAAAAACGGTTCGACCGAAGACGTAGAGGGCGGGTATCGAGGGTTTGGGAAATACGCGTTATTGGACACTCGAGCAGATAAGGGCGAGCAGTCTTATAAAATGATTGTTGTTGTTGTTGCTGCTGCTGCTGCTGCGCTGCTGCTGCTGCTGGTGCTGCTGCTGCTGTTATGGTTGTTGTTGTTGTTGTTGTTGTTGTGGTTGTGGTTGTGGTTGTGGTTGTGGTTGTGGTTGTGGTTGTGGTTGTCGTTGATGTTGTTGTTGTTGTTGTTGTTGTTGTTGTTGTTGTTGTTGTTGTTGTTGGTGGTGGTGTTGTTGTTGTTGTTGTTGTTGTTGTTGTTGATTTTTCATTTTGAAGAATCATTATTGTTGATCCCCCCCGTCCGGTGCACATTGTTTTTTCGATCGAAGTGCCCTCCCCTGGGTTCGCACCCCGTTTAATATCAGGGAACATATTGAGGGTCAAAATGCGTTGTTGTCCCCGATTTACAACATCAGCGGCTCCCGCTTTATATTTCCTGACAATTTATTGAAGAATCGCGCTCTCGCTTGGGAATTGTTTGCAATTTACCACCGGATCGCGGCTCCCGCTTGATATTTCGTGACAGTGTATTGAAGAATCGCGCTCTCGCTTGGGACTTTCTCGCAATGTACAACCGAATCGCGGCTCCCGCCTGATACTTCCTCACAATTTATTCAGATGTCGCTTCTCGATGCTCAGGAATCGCGCTCCCGCTACATATTGCTTGGCGGTTCAAGCAGAATTTACGCTTCAACGACCCGCCCGCTCGACCCGCCCGTCTGGGCCTGCCCGCCCGACCAGCCCGTTAGGGACTGCAGTCGCGACTGCTCGTGATACTCCGCCGCGCGTCCGTTGCAGCCCGTCCGTGATACGCCCGCCGTGCGACTGCTTCGCCGCCTGCCGAGGGCCAGCCTGTCGGCCCTTCAGCCCCCACCCTCCTTCCTCCCCTCCTTCCCTTCCTCCCTCCTTCCCTCCTTCACTCCGTTACTCCTCCTCTTCCTCCTCCTCCTCTTCCTCCTCCTCCCTCCTCTCGTCGTGGTCGTCGTCGTCGTGGTGAGCCCTCTGTCTGTCCATCTTGGGGTCGGGTTGCCGCGGGTCGGTGTGTGCATCGCCAGCGCGCCGCTTGCCGGGGCCCGGTTTGCCGGCTTTTGAGACGCGCGTGTTCCATTGGCCCAGGTTCTTTTGCAGGCTTCGAATGAAGGCCTCCCTCGACGGGGCCCCCGGGGCGTTCCCGCAGGTTTTCGGAGCCCCTGGAGCTGCTCGGTGGTCATCGGGGCCATTACGAGGCCCCCCAGAGGTCATAAGAGGCTTTCAGGTGCCTTCCAATCTCCCCGCGTTTTGCTTCCGCACCAGTTTCCGGTCGTATCCACCTGCCCCCACTTTTCAACGTTGCTTCCCAGTCTTCTTTATTTTTTCTTTTTATCTTCATTTTCATTTCGTTCGTATGCCACTGTGCTATTCCTCAGTTCTTCGCATTCCGCCCGCTCCCCCCCAGGCCGCCCCACCCCGCCCCAATGATCTCCACCCCTTCCCGCTCGCGTTCCGCATTTCTCCCAGATTATTCCCGGCCCCTCCTCCACAGTCCTCCG
This sequence comes from Prorocentrum cordatum, assembly GCA_963575745.1. NCBI lineage: Eukaryota > Dinophyceae > Prorocentrales > Prorocentraceae > Prorocentrum > Prorocentrum cordatum. Next base: position 36,166 of record CAUYUJ010007189.1, on the reverse strand, counting down.
CGCGCCCGCCGCTCCTCCGCGCTCCTCCCGGTTCCTCTTCTCCACTCCTTGCCGCTCCTCCTCCTGAGACCCTACTCTTGTCTACTCCATCCCAATCCATTCCGCGTCCCCGCGCCCCTCTCGACGCGGCTGCAGTTCCTTCCATCCTTCCGCCCCGCTCCCCCACCATCCCGTTTCTTTTCCGGGTTCCACGAAACTTGTTTCTGACGCCAGTCCGCAGCTGTGCGCCCCCCCGTGGGGGTATCCGCGATCTGTTCTTTCGCGGGGGTGGTGCGTGGCGCTGTTAATGGCGCGACCCATGGCGAAACTTATTGTTGGCCTGTGTTGGACTGGCCGGCGCAAGCCGTGGCGCAATATGAGTCGCCACTCGCAGCGCAAATCATCGTCCCCCTCCTTTTTGCCCTCCCCTCTCATCCTCCGATCCCTTCGTCCTCATTATCCCCCGTTATGCGTTGCCCTTCGTTTTTAAGGACTTCACCGACCGCGCGTGGCACGGAAAGAAAATGCCCCCCGAAAGGGATGCGATCGAAGACGAAGAGGACGGGCGCCCAGGGTTTGGGGGTATGCGCATTGAATGACACGCGATCAAATGAGAACGAACAGTCTTGAACTAATCATTATTGTTGTTGTTGCTGCTGTTGTTGTTGTGGTTGTTGTCATTGTTGTTGTCGTCGTTGCTGGTATTGTTGTTATTGTTGTTGTCATTGTTGTTGTTGTTGTTGCAAATGGTCATTGTCATTGTCCTTGTTTTGTTGTTGTTGTTGTTGTTGTTGTTGTTGTTGAACATTATTTCTTCTTAAGAATAATTATTGTTGGGGCCCCTGGTGCGCGACCTCTGCGCCGCGCCTAGGCCGCAGCTACATTTTCATCATTTTTTCGCGAAAGCTTCAGAAAAGTGGATTGTGTCCGGATCCGGTTTTTTGTTGACGCTCGTTTTCCCTTGCAAAAAACAATAGAAAATGAAAATTCTTGTTCTTACTTGATCAAATTGCAAGAATCCCTTGCAAAAAATAAGGTAAAGTGGACATTCGTGCGCGCAAGACGAAATCCTTCCAAAACCTTAGGTTTCGTAGCGATTTTAACATAAAAACGTCAAAAACCCAATGGTTTTTTAAGAAAAAATTGTCAAAATGTCCTTCCGCGCGCGCTGTCCGAATCCCACAAAACCAATGGTTTTTCAACATTTATGTTACATGAGCTCGCGCGAGCTACTTTTTCTTGTTCTAACATAATCAAATTTCAATAATCCCTTGCAAAAAATAAGGTAAAGTGGACATTCGCGCGCGCAAGACGAAATCCTTCCAGAACCTTAGGTTTCGTAACGATTTCAACATAAAAACATCAAAAACCCAATGGTTTTTCAAAAAAAAATGTCCAAATTTCATCCCGCGCGCGCTGTCCGACTCCCACAAAACCAATGGTTTTTCAACATTTATGTTACATGAGCTCGCGCGAGCTACTTTTTCTTGTTCTAACATAATCAAATTTCAATACTCCCTTGCAAAAAAAAGTAAAGTGGACATTCGCGCGCGCAAGACCAACAAAAAACACGACGATCTTAGGAACTTGCCCCAAAAATGTGACCAACTCCGCTCTCTCTGTCTCTCTCTCTGTCTGCTCTCTGTCTCTCTCTCTGTCTGTCTGTGTCATGTATTGTATGTCACAATTGCAGGATGCTGGGCACACGCGCGCCCCGAATAAGTGACCAAGTTCTGTGGGTGTGTACCCCACGCCAGTGTAGTAGCCACGGTCGTCGTCCGCACGCCACGAAGTGAAGTGTCCCAACGTCATAGGGCGGGAAGCTGGGTTTGGGTGGTCGCGAAGAGTCGTTTGGATATTTGGTAGAGCTTGAACTGCCCCCCCACGAAGTGGGGGTATTGTCTCGCGTCGCATGAAAACCCTGGCACTGGTGAGAACACTGAGCGTTCGGGTAAAATGATTGTTTTTGTTGTTGTTGTTGTTGTTATGGTTGTTGTTGTTGCTGTTGTTGTTGTTGTTGTTGTTGTTGTTGTTGTTGATGCTGTTGCTGTTGTTGTTGTTGTTGTTGTGGTTGTTGTTGTTGTTGTTTGTGAATTTTCGCTTATGAACAATGTGTTTTGTTGATCCCCCTCGGGTAGCCAGTGCATTTTTCAATCGGTGTGCCCTTCCTGGGGCTCGCGTCATATTTTTTGTCCGGGAAAGCGTGGTGCCACCGAATTGTGCCCCTGGCCCCCGGCTAACAGCAACAATGGCTCCCGCCGGATAGCTCCTTGCAATTTATTCCGAAATCGCGTTTTTCTTTCAAAGTTATGCATGAATCGCGCTCTCGGATCAATCCCCCCCTTTCAGAAATAACCCACCCAAAGTATTGGTGCCGATGCCTCTCCCTCACTCTCAGTCGTCTGCACCTCCTGAGGTGCCCTCGTCGCCGCGGCCGGATCTTCCAGGAGGACGAGGACGAGGAGGAGGGGGAAGAGGTGGAGGAGGACGCGGGATCGGCGATGGCCCTTTGACTAAGGAACTGGGGGGTTGGAGTGGGATTTCGGTGAGGAGGGGAGCCATCCTTGCCACACCCAGGCGCTGCCGCATACTCTTGAATTTCTGCTGCTCCCAGCTGTTTTGCGTATCTTGGTTCTCGCCGGCGCGCGCTGCTGCAGCACCATGTTTTTCCTTCTATTTGATGGAACTTATCTGTCTTGCATCCTACGACGCTCCATGCTGTTGCAGTGAGTCTGCGCGACGTCAAAAGGGAGGACGCGGGACAGAGGCAGGAAGAGGAGCAGGGAACGCGGGAGGTGGGAGCGGGCAGGCGAGCGGCCGGTCGGCCAGGAAAGCGGGCGGTAGCAGGTCAGGACGGCAGAGCGGAGGAGGCGCCGCCGGAGGCGGCAAGGGAGGCGGGCACGGCGGGCCAGGCCGCCCGCTTCGGGGGACTGTTCGCGACAATTCGCAGGGGAGTTTCGAGGATGTTCGCAACAGTTCGTGCAGTCCAGGATGCGCACGTCATGCGCTGGGAGGCGGGCGTGGCGGGCTGGGCCACCCGCCTCGGGGGAAGACGGCGGAGTCGGGCGAGTGGGTTCTTTGCAAGGGGGGTCTCAAGGATGTTCGCAGCAGTTCGTGCAGTCGTCTGTGCAGCATGCACACGTAATACACTATGGGCATGCGGCTGCCGCGCGCCATGCGCCACAGGATGAGCTGTTGCATTTTGTTGTTCGCGACCCCATTACGAAAGACGGAACCAACGAGGGAGAGTTAGCCACCTGCAGAAGGGGGGTAGGGGGGAGGGGGGAGGGCTCCTTCTAAGAAGCCTTCCCACCTCCCCACGCGCCATGCGCCACGTTATGAACTATTGCGTTTGCACGTTTTGTTTGCAAGCCCATTGCGAAAGACCCCCCTTTGCCTTTCCTGGAATCAGAGAGGGCGGCCCTCTCCAGCACCGGCACGTCGACCTCGACGGGGTCAACGTCGACGTGGTCCACGGCCACGGCGTCGGCGCGGGCGGCGCGAATTTCGGGGGCAGCGTCAGGGGGGGCAGCTTTGCTCAGGGGCCTCTCCCGGGGACTCTTGGGCCGGTTCGTGGCGACGTTTGGCGTCTCGTTTGCCGCTCTCTGACGCTCTTCATATGAAAACCAGTGGATTTTGTCGGTTTGGGCTGATTGGGCCGCCGTCCAGGGCCTCCAAGACGGCCCAAGAGGCACCCAAGAAGGCTCTAGGACAGGAGTGGGTCGACCCACACTTGCCATCCCCCCGTTCGTTTGGCACGAGCGTCGGGTTGGACGGCGGAGGGGTTGGGAGGATCGATGCCCGTGGTTGGTGGATCGAGGCTTTTGGGATGCCTTCGAGCCCACCTCCGGATGCTGCTCGTCGTGTTTCCCTCGGGCGTTCTTTGGTCAGAACGCATCCCTGGAGAGGCCACGGCGTCGAAGGTCGATGTCGGGGGAGCAGGAGGAGGAGGAGGAGGAGGAGGAGGAGGAGGAGGAGGAGTAGGCGGACAAGAGTAAAAGAAATGTGTATAAACGATCCTGCAACACAACGCGTTCTCCGTTCCGAAGTTTCCTGCTAACTCGCGGCTACAAGTCCTCCTCTTCACTCCAAGGATGCCCCCTCCGAAAGACCAGCACAGTTGGGTCTGCCATTGTGGCGAGGACCTCGCTTGAACAATACAATTCGTTTCATTCATTGGCGCGAGGCCAGGAACGCGGAATGCAATAAGCATACGTTCCACTGAGGTGTGCAGCGAGATCCTTCTTTCGAAGAAGGACCGCCCTCTCCCACCCGTGAAACTGTTGCACAAGCTTACAAGTGTGGTCATAATTTCGAGGAGGTTTCAAGGGACAGCTGAATTTTGAGAAATAGCAGCCATGGATCCGCGCAGCGCTACGTGCGTTGAAGTTTCGAGTGTTTCAAACATTGGAGAAGTCTCAAGCAACAACCCCGTGTTCGTCAGCGTGGATCCGAAGCAGTGTTTTCCTAGCAATGTACGGTGTGCAGTGTTCTCATGGGGTCCACGCTTCCGAGCTCGAGCTCGAGCGGCGGCATCTAAACCCTGCAATTGTTGTGGAAGTCGATTAATGGAGAGGAAGCATGCTGTCAAATAATTTCCAGATGTCCAAACAGTGTTTCAAACATGTTTTAAACATGGAACACATGTTTGGAACATTCTTAGAGCATCTTTTACACAGTTTAAACACATTTTTAATTCAATGATCGGACTGTTAGAGCGTCCATCGTCACGGCATCCACAATGCAATTGTCACTTTTGGGCTCCCCAGGCCTGAATCGAGGCGGTCTCGAGCGGGAGCCTGGTTTGCGCGTCACTCGCGAGGACGCCTCGAGCGAGCGCCCCTCCCTGTGGTGTCCCCGCCTCGATTTTCGAATCCGAGCGGGACACATCCAACCCCTGCAGCTTTCATTACTTTCGGGCCCCTCGGGCTTGAGTCTGGAGGAAGTCTCGAGCGGGAGCCTGGTTTGTGAGTGAGTCGCGAGGCAGTCTTGGATGGAAACGGAGTCCCCACCTTCATGTTCGAATCCGGGCGGGGTGATCCAAACCCCGTAACTGTCGTCACTTTTGGGCTAAGTCTTGAATCTGGAGGAAGTCTTGAGCGTGGGAGCTTGTTTTGTAAGCGAAGCGTGAGGAAGTCTTGAGCGGGAGCCCACTCCCTATGGGGTCCCCACCTCCATGTTCGAATCGAGCGGATTCATCCAAGCTCTGTAGCTTTGTTTGCTTTTGGGCTCCTCGGGCCTGAATCTGGAGGAAGTCTCGGGCGGGGCGGGGAAGTCTCGAACGGGAGCCCTCTCCCTGTGGGGTCCCCGCTTCCATTTTCGAACTCGTGAGTTTCATCTGCTTATAATAGCAGGCATAGCACTTGAGCACCCAAAGGGGGCAAATCGTGGGGAAGTCTCGAGCGGGAACCTCGTCTGTGTGAATCGCACGGAAGTCTCGAGCGGGAGCCGGGGGCGCACCAGTTGCACAAGTCCCACGGGTCCATCCGGCCGAACAAGACTCACAGGGCCCACGGCCCCCACAGGTCGCACTGGTCCCACGCGGCCAACCGGTCCCAGAGGCCCCACAGGTCACTCAGGTCCCACAGGCGTCTCACAAGCCTCACAAGTCCCACTGGTCCCACAGGTCGCACAGGTCCGACAGGTCCCGCAGCTGCCACAGGCCCCGCAGGTGCCACAGGCCCCACAGGTCCTAGAGGCCCCGCAGGTCCCACCCCACCCGTCCTTCAAGGTTCGCGAGTGCCACATGTCCCACAGGTCCAGCAAACCCTGCAGGCTGTGCACAGGCGTCACGGGCCCCACAAGTATCACAGTCCCACGGGCCCCACAGGTCCCACAAGTTCCAGGGGCCCCACTGGTCCCATAGGTCCCACAGTACGCATAGGTGCCCCGGGCCCCACAGGTCTCACGGATCGCACATGTCCCACAGGCCCCGCAGGTCGTACAGGCCCCGCAGGCCGCACACGTCCCACGGGTCGCACAGGTTCCACGAGCCCTACGAGTCTCAAGAATCCCAGGGGCCCCACAGGTCTCAACGGCCTCGCAGGTCGCGTCCTGGCATCTTGGCATCCTCGCATCATCACCATCGTTAGTCATCGATGATGGTGTCTTTCATGAGCACTGAGAGAACTCACATGTGGGGTCCTTCTGTTGGGGTATCTTTTAAGACGCGAGAGTCTATGCGGTGCAATCTATGTTTGACAATGCAGGCGGCGACGGGGCCACGGGGCGGCACAGCCGCCAGACTGACACCCCCCCAGACGACACGCGGTGGCGGGGCGGCGACGGCGATGACATATCCGCCAGACGGACAATCCCCCCCTGAGTGCAAAGTCTGCTTGGGGAGCTTAGGAAAACAGTAGTCCTGCATCCTGCTGAACGTTTCGTCCAAGAAGAACAGTGCGTGCGGTGCTGAGGCGAGGTCCCCATCCTGAAAACGACCAGTGCTCGAGCCGTGAAGCCGTTGCAGGATCGTGAGACGAATGTTCGCGGGTCGAAGGCGAGAAGCACATGTTGAAGAGGAAGCGCGCTCCATCCGTGAAGCTAGTGCAAACTTTCAAGACGAATGTGCGCGGCGCCGAGGCGAGAGCCACATTTTGACCTCCCCTTCATCCGTGAAGCTGCTGCCAAACTTGAAAAGAAATGTGCGCGGCGCTGAGGCGAACACCTCATTTTGAAATGGAGCCGCCTTCTATCTGCGACGCTGTTGCAACCTTCGAGGACGAGTGTGCGCGGAGCTACAGCGAGAGGCACATTCTGAAAACGACGTGTGCTCCATTCGCGAGACTGCTGTACACTTGTACGACGAATGTGCGCGGCGCTAAGGTGAGAGCATTCTGAAAACGACCCGTGCTCCACCCGTGAAACTGTTGCAAACTTTAAAGACGAATGTGCGCGGTGCTGAGGCGAGAACTACATTTTGAAAACGACCAACCTCCATCAGTGAGCCTGTTGCAAATTTCAAGCTTCATGGTAACAGGTGGTGAAGAAGTCTGCGGTTAATCGCCTGATCCGCCCTACGGACAGGTCTGGGGGTGCGACAGGGAGTTTTTTTGTACGGAAGGGGATGGATGGGGGGAGAACGAAGACGTGTTATGGGGCGATCGGCTCAGAGAGGAATGGATTCTCCCCCAATCGCCCATTCATCGCCGGTAGGGGCCCGACATCCCGCCCCGCTCAGGAGTGTGCGGTCTCGCGCTATCGGGGACTCAATCGCCGAGATGTATCGGCGATTTGCCGCTGATTCAAATTCGATGTCCCCCTATATGCCAGTCTACTCGTATCGTTCCTCGGGAGGTTCATATTCCCCTGCGGTGGCATGTTGGTGTGCGTAAGGGCATTCCAGCCGCCCTAAGGACAGGCGTTTTTGGTGGTGCACGAGTTTTTGTTGTGTTTTTGTGACGGTATTTGTCCGCTACTTGACCTCCCTCTTTGTCACCATGAAGGTAAGGGGATCCTGGAGAAATCTTTGGATTTCCGTTGTCGGGCTCCCAGGGCATTAGGTGGCCCCCAGCCATGAACAAAAGGCGACCCGTCAAGAATTTGGTCTCGGGAAAGGCCCTGGGGAACAGGATCCGTTTCCATCAAGAGCCCTTTTCGGGGTCGTCGTATGGGGGGGGCGGAGGACTAGGGACGTGTGGATATCATGGCTGGGGCCACGAACTTTTCCAGCTCTCGTGGCACCCCCTTTTTCTTCCAGCGTGTCCCCTGCCCTCGTCCGCGCACATGACTCGGGCCACGATGCGCTGCCCCGCCCCCTTCCTGCCCCCCCTCTTCGACGCACCCGAGCTCAGCCCCGCTTTTACCCAGCCCAGCTCGGCTCAGTCCTCGGCTCAACCCCGCTTTTACCCAGCCCAGCTCGGCTTTTCCTGCCCCCCCTCTTCGACTCACCCGAGCTCAGCCCCGCTTTTACCCAGCCCAGCTCGGCTCACTCTGGCCGCGTTGCCCCTCAGTCGGGCTCGATCGTCGATAGCCTTCCGTCGCTCCCGCGAAAACCATCCTCCGCTCGCCGCCGCCAACCTCTTCCCTGTAGGTCACCACCCACCAAACCACCCCAACCCAACCTGAAGGCCCCAATTTATCCTCGATTTCCAGTTGGGGGGGGGTCGTGGAACGTCGAGAAAACACATATGGAACCCGTACCTCCCCCAACCCGAAATTCGGGTCTTCGGGTTGGGTTGGGGTGGTTTGGTAGGTAGTCAGTAGGGGGACAGCTATACGGGTCCACCCTCGCTCCTCCACCCCCACCCCCGGGACGGAGGCAACACATCCGAGGGGGTCTCGAACCTCCTCGCGTCGCGAGGAGGATCACGGCGGGTTTTGCATTCTGGCCCTTCTCGGCCTCCCGGGGCCCTCTCCAGGCCCCAGGACCGTCAAAGAAGGGCTCGGGGTGAGCGCCAGGTCCCGCGGACAGTGCCCAGACCCTTTGGGGCGACATGCCGTGAACAAGTCACGACGTCGGATGTCTGGGGAGGGGGCCCTGGCCGTCCCAAGCGGGCCGCGGCCGCGCCCCCAGACAGGTCGGGCACGACCACATCCACCGCCACGTCCGCCACCGCCACGTCCGCCACCGCCACGTCCGCCACTGGCAACTCCACCACCCACACCGTCACGCTGGTCACTGGCACCACTGCGACCCAGACCACCACGACCAGGACCGGCTGCCCCGCGGTGGCGCGGGACGGCAGACTTATTCTTCTTTTCCTCGTCCCCCTCCTCCTCCTCCTCCTCCTCTTCCTCCTCTTCCTCCTCCTCCGCCTACCTCTTCCCTCCTCCTCCCTCTTCCCTCCTCCGTCTGCTCCGCCTCCTCCTCCTCCTCCTCTTCCTCCTCGTCTTCCTAGTGCCTTCTCTTACTCATCCTCCTCCTATATGTCCTTCTCTCTTTTTCCTCTTCACAGCTTCTGCTCTGGTTCTTCCTCTGGCTTTTCCTCTCCCGAGGAGGCGGAGGAGGCACGGGAGGTCCTCCTCCTACTCCTTGCCCCCCTCCCCCCTTCTGCTCCTCCTGCCCAGGTGCCCACTTCTTCTCCTTCTCCCCGACCTGGGATGCCATATAGCTCGGCAGAAACCCGTCGTCCTGGCGTCGTCAACCGCTGTTCGAGAGCCCCTCGCGAAAGCCCTGGGAGCCCCAGCTGGACCTCGGGCCGAGCGAAGGACGGACGCCGCAGCAGACCTGGGACTCGATTGCGGGTCAGGAGGCCGAGCACGCTCCCGACGAGGGCGCGCAGTCCTTCGCAGGCGCCTCGCCAAGATTCGCACGAGGAGACGCCGCCCGCGAGCGCCCGAGCGGGCAGGCGCCGACATGCGCAAGCTGTACCGCACAGGCGAGACCTCGATTCAACGACTTTTTGAAAGAGGAAAGAAATTGGCTGTGCTTTCACAAACTGATGACATGGATAAGGAAAAAGATGATGACGAAGCGAAGGTGGAAGAGCAGACAAAACAACGGCTGGACCAGGCCAACCACTACGGAACCGAGGTATTAGGACTGACCAACGCCGAGCTGATACAGATCCAGCGCATACATCTCAGTACCGTGGACCCCAGAAGCCACACCATATCCCGAGTGCTAAGCCTATGTCTCCTTTGGGACACCTCATGGAAGGCTGGACGGGGACCTGTCATGTACTACGGCCTATCGGTTGGGCGCCTATCTTCTCAGCCTGCATTTCTTGGGATGTCGCGCGCTGCTGAATTTCAAGCCAAGGTTAACAACATCCTGGCCGACCCCCCCACGAAGTGAACATCTATCCGAGGACCTACAGGAGCCACCATGCTGAGCCTCACGAGAATATCTTGGACCCTCAGGAATCTTTATGAGTTCGTGACTTCGGAGGGCCAGATCTTGTAGCTTGCAGTCGCATCGCCAGCCCTGTTGAAGTATCACCTCGAGGAAGCTTGGGCGGCGAGCTTCGGGACGCGCGCTGCTGCAAAGATGGGCCAGGCCAATGGAAAGGTTAGAAGTCTCTGCTGCAAAACAAGTCCTTGCGGAGCCCTCCTCTCGCCCAGTGTCAGAAAAAAAACAGCTTGCTGTCATACCTGACTCAGTGTTGACTGAGTGTCTGTGGACTCAAGCCAGGCTTGCGGGATACGATGTTGATTAACACCACGTGCATTTGCGGGTACGAGACGGATGACATGAAGCACAGTTCCGACCGCCCCCTGATGGGGGCCCGGGCAGGGGCCTGGGCAGGGGCCGTGCGGCGGCTTGGCGGGGATTGCCCGTGTATCGAACCGCAGAAAAACGCTGCAAAACGAGGTCTCCGGCCGCCGCCGGAACCCGAGAGGCGTCGACAATGGGGGCGCGCGGGGGGCACCGTTTTTCGGAAATGCGATGCACCAGCAAATCGAACTCGCCCCCCCCCCCCCCTCTCAGGGTCCCCCTCCCCCCTTTGGTGGACCCCGATGACAGGGGTTCCGGTTAGGGGCCTGGGCAGGGGCAGTGCGGCGGCTTGGCGGGGACTGCCCGTGTGGGCTGGGCGGCGAAGATCAGGCGATCGCAAGCATGGATTAATGGGGGCGTGGATCAGCGACGGGCCCCGCGTCCATGGGACATCGCGGATCTCCCCCACGGAACGCGGCGGCGCCGGCCGCATTTTGGGGAGGGCACCTCCCCCGATCCATGGATTGATCGCTAGTCTGATGTCGGGCGTGTTCCCCTACATATATATATATATATATATATATATATATATATATATAAATAATACCCCAAACATACACCAAAAAGGTCAAAACATACCCCCAAAATAGTCCCCTGATTATTTTTTGATTATTTTTTACTATTTTTGGGTATTTGTTATTTTTCGTCGAAAATTCCCCTGTAGGGGACAGGCCCGACTTAACGCTAGTCCACGTCTGCGCGCCCCCGAGGGCCGTGCGGCGGTCTGGCGGGGACTGCCCGTGTGGGCCGGGCGGCGAAGGGGGGGCGGCTCGGGCGGGGCGGGGCAGGGCGGGGCAGGGCGCCTCCCTGCCGCGAGGCGGTGCCGCCTCGCGGAGGCGAACAAAAAGGCGGGCACCGCGGCCTGCAGGGGGTCCAGATCGATCCGACGGGTCCGAGCCGATGCCGGTTCCTGCCGGCCAGATCCCCTCCGGTTCTTGCGATCCGGCGATCGTTTTTTTTGTGTGTTTTGTTGTTGTTGTTGTTGCTGTTGTTGTCCTTGTTGTTGTTGTCGTCGTCGTCGTCGTCGTCGTAGTTGTTGTTGTTGTTGTTGTTGTTGTTGTTGTTGTTGTTGTTGTTGTTGTTGTTGTTGTTGTTGTTGTTGTTGTTGTTGTTGTTGTTGTTGTTGCTGTTGTTGTTGTTGTTGTTGTTGTTGTTCTTGTTGTTGTTGTTGCTGTTTTTTTGTTGCTTTGTTTTTTTGTAACTGAGCCCCAGAGAAGGGGTTCTTGAGACGGGCCGATTTCCAGCGTCCGCTCGGCTTCGTGCGCAAGGGTCGTCGCATGACGCTTTCGCTCGCACTCTGAGGTCTTACATGCAACGCCGCGGTCTCAGAGGTCCCTTTCGCTGGCGTTCCTTTGGATGCATGTCGCGGGTGCGGCCCAGTGCTCGCACGGGCGCTGTCGGGCGTATTGGTTCGGCAGATCCAATTTTCGATTTCGATTCCGTGCCGAAGCAGCTTGATCCGACGCACACCTCGACTCGATCCGATGCTCCGATTCGTTGTTGATTGATACTCTGCCTCCTCTCACCATTCGCTCGCCTGGTCCTCCTTCCCCTCCCCCCGTCCCTCGATCCCCCATTGTCGTCCGTCGTCCACCTCCCGTCCTTCCTCCCCCCCCTGCTCCCTGCGCCCCTTTATCCTCCTGCTTTTCCGCCTTCTCCCCCCTCCCCGTTGTTTCTGGAACCTTGCCGTTTCGGACGGAGGACCAGCGCGACAATGACCAGCACGGCGACCACGACCGCGACGAAAGGGACCACGCAGACCGGGACACTCCGCGGGGGGAAGCCGCGGTGAGACGGTGCGAAACGGGGTGCGCATGATGCGCTACATTTTATATTGGTCATACATGTTGTTATGCATGTGTCTCTCTCTTTCTTTTTCCTTTCTTTCTTCCTTTCTTTCTTTCTATCTATCTCTTTGTTTGTTGTCTCTCTCTCTCTCTGTATATATATACACACTAGAACCACGCGTGCGCTTCGCGTGCGCAGCCCAAACCATCCTCACAGGATCGGACGAGGATGGACACCATCCCGCAAGGATCACATGGGAGCGTATTTCCTGATGGACGCTTCAGGACTCGCCGAACAAAGGACCCAGGCGGCCTAACCGCATCAAGCCTTTAAGAACCCCCCCACCCACCCCCTCATCCGGTGAAAGTATAACGCAGGTGCTAAAGATATCGCTCTGCGAAAACGATTCCCTGAAAATATTAAATCTTTTTGCGGTGCTAACGATAACCCCGGGGGGTTTCTTAAAGGCTTGCCGGGGTTAGGGGGGTGCCCGAGAGCCCAATAAGAGCCTGGCAAAGCCATGCTGGGAGTCTCATCGGACGCCTTTGGGGTACGTGCTTGGATGACTCTTGTGGATTTCTGGGGATTGGGGCCTCCCCGGTTGCTGTTGGGGGTCTTCCGCTGGCATCTTGGAACTTTTGGGTGGCGCCTCGGGGGCTCCCCGGGGCTCCCCGGGGCTCCTGGCGTCTGGGCTCGAAGTGTCGGTTTTCATCCCCGCTCTTGCCCCTGTCTTGGGGCCGTCTTGGGGGCCTTTTGGGCTGGTTTGGCGGCCGCTTGGGCCCTCTTGGCGCTCTCTACGGTCGATTTCGGGCCATCGCGGGAACCTTTTGGGCTGTGTTGGTGCTGTCTTGGAAGTCTCTTGGGGCCTCTTGGAGCGTTGGAGAGTCGAAAAAGCATGAGGGAGGCGGAGAAATGAAGGCGTGAAGGAGAGACGAGGAGGAAGGAGGAGGGACAATGGCGCAGCGGGGAGCAGGGAGGAGCAGGAGAGGAAGGAGAAGGGTGTGGAACGGGAGACGGAGGATAACCAAGAGCAGGAAAGAGATGTCAGGGAGAACGGACTGAGAGGGATGAGGAAAGCAGAAACGCACTCTGGGGCACGCCAAAGCCTGGGCCAGTAGGGAACGGATGGTGGAGTCGGGCTTGAAACAGCAAATTTGAGGGAATCCCTTTTTTAAATTGGCTCTGGAGGCCCCCAAGAGCATCCAAGGTCATGCCTAGATGCCTCCAAGAGTCGCCCAAGAGCTCCGCGGAAATCCTCGAGAGGCCGAAAGGACTGAAAAACCAAGCGTTTCAACATGCTTTCAATAAGCCCCAAGACCGCCCCAAGATGCTTACAAGTGGCCACGGAGCCTCCCAAGGACCCCCCAGGGAGGCCAGAAACACCTACAAACTTTAGGAAACTTAGTGTTCAGTTGTCTTCTCTTCTCTCGCTTCCGATGTGCTCTCGAAGCTTCAAGAGGGCCCCAAGACGGCCCGGACGAAGGGGGGCATAATTGGATTCCCGCTCCATCTTGGATCGATGACCTCCAAGATGACTCCAAGAGGCCCTTCCAGGCCCCCCAAGAGGGCCCCAAGAGAGCCCAAAGAGCCCCAAGAGGGCCCACAAGGCTACCAAACTTGCCCCAAGAGGTCTTCATTTTCCCAAGATGCCTCCAATATGATCCCAGAGCGTGACTGCTTTATGCTACACATCCCTGGTCAGTGCAGCCCGCCTGGTGATTGATTTTGGATGGACTGGCTGGGATACGCGACGAGTCAAGAGTTGGTCACCCAAACATGATTTAGTGTTTTTTTTGGAAACTTCGAAACACATCGAACAACGCCACATGCGCCAAATTACCACAAGCGAGCTCATGCATTGGAGCATGACCGGGAAGGCAACGCAGCCGGCCGCCCGCTTGCGAACAAACAATCGTTTCGAACTGCGCGGCGCAAAACTCAGATCGCCATTTTGCAAGACGCAGCTTCTTCACTTGTCGCTCCTGCCAGGCTCCCCTGGGTGATCAGAGATCCCCGATCTGCCTCGCCCTCGCTCCGTCTTCCTCCTGCCGCCATCCTGAGGGGAGGGCAGGAGAGGTGCAGGAGAGCGGGGGAAGGGATGCCAGGACCTCCGCGGTGCGGCCGGCTCGGCTGCGCTGCGCTCGGCTGGTGCGGGCTCTGCCGGCTGCTGTGCCGCTGCTGCGCCGCCTGGGCCCGGCCCTTCTGCGCTGCAAGCGGCCTGTCTGTTTCGGCCGGTGCCGGTTTCGTGGTCGGTGCGGTCGGCCTTCGGCTTTGCCGTCGCCGTGGTCTGGTCGGCCTTGGTATGGGGGGGCGGGGAAGGCGGGGGTGGCGCCCAGGTATCTTCTCGACTTCCGCCTTGGCGACCTATACGTGGTTGCGCGCGCGCCTGACGGCAGGGTACTGTGGCTCACGCCCTGCGGACGCGCCCCCGTTTCCTCCGCCTTCGGTGCCGCCCTGCTGGGCTCACAGCCCGCGGACGCGCCCCTGTCTCCTCGGCCTTCGGTGCTCTTCGGTCCTCTCCTCCCGCTCCCTCTTGGGTTGGGGCGCCGTGTCGACGGCGTCCGGGTGGGCCGCCGCCCTCCGCCTGGGTGCCGAGGGACGCCCTCCGCAGGGGCGCACCCCCCGGCCGATGCAGCCAGGGCTCTTGCCGCTTTCTGTTCTCCCGCCCGCAGGCCAGGCCAGGCTGGCCCAGGCTGGCCAGGCTCCTCCTCCTCCTCCTCCTCCTCCTCCTCCTCCTCTCCTCCCTCCTCCTCCTCCTCCCTCCTCCTCCTCCTCCTCCTCCTCCTCCTCCTCCTCCTCCTCCTCCTCCTCCTCCTCCTCCTCCTCCTCCTCCTCCCCCGCCTTTGGTGGATCCCGGTCCGGGCATGGTTGCAGCCTGGCTTGCGGGCCGCGGTCTCCCAGGGCGGGGGGTGCACAAGCCGCGGCGGAGGTCGCCCCGTGCGGCCTTGGCAGCTGTGGTGGTGAAGGACAGTGTCGTCCATGGTGTGCTCGACCAGGCAGTGCGTGTGCCGGGTTCCCTTCCCGCAGCCCCGCTTGGCCGCGGCGATGGCGACTACTGCAGCGGCTCCGGCCCATGCGTACGATGTCTTGACTTGTCAAGCGGGGTCCCCAGAAGTCCCGACCGACCCCCCCCCCAGGGCCAGTTTTTCATCCCGGGTTGCTTTTTTCGGGGGTGGACAGAACCCCCACCCTGACACGTCGATTAATGAATTGTCCGTTTTCGGTTCTCGAGAGGGCGCCGCGGCCGTTATTTTCAAGGCTTGCGCCCTCCAGGTTTGGACCCGAGGTCGTTTTCACTAAACCACGTTTTACTAAAGGAAGGTCTGTCCATCCCCGATTTTTGACGGTTCTGGTGCCCGGCCAGGGCCCCCGGAGGTCGGACATGGGCAAGAGAAACCGGTCGCCGTTTCTACGCGGCGCGAGCACGTCTCTGCGGCGGTGGCGAGGCGGCGGCGGCGGCGGCCTCGGCGACGGCAGCGTCTGGCTCTGCGGGGCAGGGAGGGCGCCCGACGACGGCAGATCCGGCAGGACGTCCACGGGGACCAGCGGCACGGACACCAGGTCGGCGGGGGGGCGGCGGGGCGAGCGGTCAAGCCTCGGAGAGCTCTTGAGCCTTGGAGCCCGCTGGGGGTCTGAGGTGGCCCATCGGCGGCACCCCAGCATGCTGATGCTATGTGTGCGTCGCCCCGCCAGGGGCGCCGCGCGCACCGAGAAGTCTTACACTACATGCGTCGAGGGGGGCGCTTTCTGGCCGTATCGCTCGGGAAGCGGTATACTACAAGATGGTTATTTCAGACTAGATGTTCGGGTCGGACGCACGCCTCGGAGGAGGACACATAGTACTGGGATGTCCTTGTGCGTCCCAGCCCAGGTTCCGGCCAGCAGGAAGGGGGGGTGCGTGGCTCGAGGCGCTCTAGTTTCGCTCGGCTGGAGTTGGGCCCCGCAGATGCACCGCAGATGCACCCCGGGAGGGGTCTGGACACCGCTTGCCCCTCATCCCCCCCTTTCGACAGATCTTCTCGGGGCCCATGCAGCTCAGCCCCAGCCCCCCCTGGCCGCCGCCAGTCGGAGCCCTCTCCAAAGCCGCAGGTGGCTTCTCAGAAGGCTGGAGGGCTCTGACGAGCCCCGCCGCCTTCTGAGAAGGCCGGCCTCCTCTCGCTTCCCCCCTCGGCGCGCTGCCGGTCGCACCGGGCGGCAACACGGGCCCGTGAGGACTCCCCCGGGCCTCTCTCGGGGAGCCTCCCGGGTGCCCCTGGGCCCCTGCGTGGCCTTCCTCGGCCGGAACCAGCAGGGAGCAACATGCGTTTTTCCAAGGGTCCTCCTCCTCCTCCTCCTCCTATCCTCCTCCTCCTCCTCCTCCTCCCCTCCTCCTCCTCCCCCTCCCCTCCCCTCACCCCTCCCCCCCCCTCCCCCCCCCCTCCCCTCCCTCTCCCCCTCCCCTCCCCCCTCCCCCTCCCCCTCCCCCCTCCCCCCCCTCCCCCCCTCCTCCCACTCCCCCTCTCCACCTCCCCCTCCCCCTCCCCCCCACCCTCCCCCTCCCCCCTCCTCCTCCTCCTCCGCCTCCTCCTCTCCTCCTCCTCCTCTCCTCCTCCTCTCCTCGCCTCCTCCTCCTCCTCCTCCTCCTCCTCCTCCTCCTCCTCCTCCCCTCCTCCTCCCCCTCCTCCCCCCTCCTCCCCCTCCTCCCCCTCCCCCCCCCGCCCCTCCCCCCTCCTCCGAGGATGCATCTGGCATCGCAGAGGCCATGTGCAGGCAGGGCGGCGCACGCTGGCAAGCTGCGGGGTGCAACGGGAGGGTCGTGACTGCATGGGAGCCGGGTCGCGCACTATCGAAGACGCCTGCGGCGAGTCACCGCCGCCCCCTGCCTTTTTGGAAGCGCCTATGTGGCCGAAGGTTGAGGCCAGACCTGCCAAGCTATTGGACCATGTGTTCCCCGAATCGGTGTGGAAAGCCTTCGGGGAACATGTGCGCATCTTGAAGGTCATCTTGGCCGTCTGGAGGCCATTTTGACCCTTTCGGGCCTTCTTGGAGGACGTCTTGGAGGGCTCTTGGGCCGTAGGCCATCTTGAGCGTCTCGGAGGCCTCTTGGGCCTTCTTGGGGACCTCTTGGGGCCGTCTAGGGCCTCTTGGGCGATCTTTGGGGGCACTTGGGCCGTCTCGGGCTGTCGGAAGGCCGACGACAAGCAAATGCCACAATCCTTCAATAACTCATGGGAAATAAATGATTTTGGCCTTCTCGGCCCTTCTTGGAGGCCCTCTTGGAAGCCTCTTGGGCCGTCTTGGGCCGTCTTGGGCCATCTTAGGGCCATCTTCGGCCGTTTCGGTGAGCTCCTGGCCCATCCGACGCCGTCGGAAGCCGTTTGGGGGGCCCCTCTGGGCCGACTTGGGGCCCTCTTGGAATGCTCCAGGGCCGTCTTGGAGGCCATCTTGCGCGTCTTAAATGCCTCCTGAGCCGTCTTGGGGCCCCTTGGGGCCGTCTTGGGGGCTCTTGGGCCGTTCTGGGGCCATCTTGGAGGCCTCTTGGGCGATCTTTGGGCGATCTTTGGGGGCTCTTGGGCCGTATCGGGCTTATGGATGACCGAAAAGAAGCAAATGTCAAAATCCTTCAAAAACCTAAGGGAAATCTATGTTTTTGGCCTTTTCTGGCCTTCCTGGAGGCCCTTTTGGAGGCCTCTTGGGCCGTCTTGGGCCAGCTTCGAGCCAACTTCGGCCATCTTGGTGGGCTCCTGGGCCGTCTGACGCCGTCGGAAGCCGTTTGGGGGGCCTCTCTGGGCCGACTTGGGGCCCTCTTGGGGTGCTCCAGGGCCGTCTTAGAGCCCATCTTGGGCGTCATGGAGGCCTCTTGGGTCGTCTTTGTGCTCTCTTGGGGCCGTCTTGGGGCCTCTTGGGCAGTCCTGAGTCCATATTGGACTTGCCCGCGGCCGGTTGGCTGGAGCTCCGTTGCGTTCCCGCAGCAGCACTGGAAGTATGCCCCCCCGCCTTCTGCCCAGACGGTCTGACCTACACATCCACACCGCCCTTGCTCAGGCCCCCCTGAGGCCCAGGGTCAGTCAGTGCTACGTGCCCCCCTGGCAAAGCCAGACGCGTGCTCACTCGAGTTTGCCCCACACTTTAGTATCCCGCCCGCCTGGCCCAACCCGCCCGTCAGGGTCTGCCCGACCCGACCCGCCCCGCCCCGCCCGTTAGGGTCCTCTCGCCCGACCCGACCCGCCAGTTAGGGTTCACGCGTGCTCGCTCCGGCGTGCCTCACGCTTTGGTGTCCCGCCCGCCCGACCCCACCCGCCCGTTAGGGTCCGCCCGACCCGACCCGACCCGACCCGCCCGCCCGTCCAGGTCCGCCTGCCCGACCCGACCCGCCCGTTAGGGTTCACGCGTGCTCGCTCCCACTTTAGTGTCTCGCCTGCCCGACTCGACCCGCCCGTTAGGTTCCGCCCGACCCGACCCGACCCGTCCCGCCCGTTAGGGTCCGCCTGCCCGACCCGGCCCGCCCGTTAGGGTTCACGCGTGCGTGACCCACATTTTAATGTCCCGCCCGCCCGACCCGACCCGCCCGTTAGGGTCCGCCCGACCCGACCCGACCCGACCCGCCCGTTAGGGTCCGCCAGCCCGACCCGACGCTCGTCAGGGTTCACGCGTGTTCACTCGAGAGCGAACCACGCTTTAGTGTCCCGCCCGCCTGACCCGACCCGCCCGTTAGGGTCCGCCCGACCCGGGTCCGCCCGCCCGACCCGACCCGCCCGTCAGGGTTCACGCGTGCTCGCTCCGGCGCGCCCCACACTTTCGTGTCCCGCCTGTCCGACCCGACCCGCCCGTTCGGGTCCCCCCGACCTGACCCGACCCATCCCGCTGCCTGTCAGGGTCCGCCTGCCCGACCCGACCCGCCCGTTAGAGTTCACGCGTGCTCGCTGCGGCGTGCCTCACACTTTAGTGTCCCGCCCGCCCGACCCAACCCGCCCGTTAGGTCCGCCAGACCCGACCCGACCCGTCCCGCCCGTCAGGGTCCGCCTGCCCGACCAGGCCCGCCCGTTAGGGTTCACGCGTGCGTGACCCACACTCCAGTGTCCCGCCCGCCTGACCCGACCCGCCCGTTGGGGCCCGCCCGACCCGACCTGATCCGTTCCGCCCGTGAGGGTCCGCCCACCCCGACCCGACCCGCCCGTCGGGGTTCACGCGTGCTCACTCGAACGCGCTTCACACTTTAGTGCCCCGCCCGCCCAACGCGACCCGCCCGTTAGAGTCCGCCGACCCGACCCGACCCGTCCTTCAGGTTAGGGTCCGCCTGCCCGACCCGACGCGCAATTGGAGCCCGCGCCCATCCCCGGCCAAAGCCAACCCTGGCGAAAGCCAACCCTGGCGAAAGCCAACCCCGTCGAAAGCCAACCCCAGCGGATGCCAACCACCGGTGAAAGCCAACCCCAGCGAAAGCCAACCTCGGCGCGAAAGCCAGCCCCGGCGAAAGCAAGCCCGGCGAAACGAAACCGGGCGAAACGAAGCCCGGCGAAAGCCGACCCCGGCGAAAAGCATCCGTGCCAGGTGAGGGACCCCAAGAGGTCGAGAATGAGCCTAAACAGTCCCTTCGTGTTTTCTTCATGGCACGAGGATGTCAGGGTCCCAGGGTCACAAGTCGACCATCGGACCTGTCTGGGGTGCGTTCTGACCAGGATTTCGAGGCGGATCCGGCCGTGGCGAAGAATCTCCCCATCCTCTTCCCCTCCTCCTCCCCTTCCTCCTCCTTCCCCTCCTCTTCCCCGTCCTGGTCTCCACGGGCTCCCTAATCCTCACCTCCTCCTCCTCTTCCTCCTCCTCCTCCTTCTCCTCTTCCTCGTCACTCGACTAGAAGCGCCCGCGCCCGCTGCCATTTGGCTTACAGCGGACCCGCGTACTGAATACGGTACTGTGACGGGAAAAGGACAGCCGCTATCTTCACCATTGCCGCCATGTCTTCTCTCTTTTACCACAGCCACCCGTAATTCTAGTGTGTAGCGGAGTTTGGGGCGATCCCAGCTTGCGATCCACGGAGTTGCGCATGGTGCGATTTGGACGCACATTCGCACTCCTCCCAATCTCTTCAACGCTGGCACCTTCCGTTCCCCGAACAGCTTTTGCTTATGGTTGTTCCACAAACCGTCTGGCAATTCCCCCTAGACGCTCACATGCTACGATGAGGCAAACGTTGGACCGTGTTAGACGTGTGAGAGCCCAGCTGCGCAGAGCATCAGCAGCTGCAGGCTGCAACTCGATGTGGAGCGATTCGCCCACGGGACCGCCACGACGTTCCCCGAGCCATCTCACCCCACAGGCACTGGCCGCAGCTTCGCGTCGGGCACGACTACGAGGGTCCTCCCTGGGCTAATACCGTGTCCTGTCGGAGGCGCCCTCCGGCTAGTTTGCCCTCCCACCGTGGATCTTGATCGCCGACCTGCGGATCTTCGTCAGGGCGGGGCCATGGGACCCCCGCGGGGGCGTGGAACGCCGCTTCGCGCCCACTCCCCCGCGCGAGGTGCCGTGAGCCCTTAGAGATGCGGCTTGGCCTGCGCCTTCCCTTCGCGCTGCACGGTCGAATGCCTCGCGCAGGCTTCCGGGAACACGAATGCCTCTATCCAAACGGTCTCTGGGGTCATTTTCGTCTCCCGCCAAAAAGGCCATGCTAACCGCGTTTCGTTTGCAGGGTTCTCTCAGGCTTTCCAAGTCTATCCTCGTGTTCGGGCTCCGTTCTGAGTCTTGTGAGCTTGGTGTGCGGGGAACACAGGTAAATCTCACCACCACCTCCCTCATCCTGTCCCTCTCCCAGGAGAGAGGGGAGGAGGATGAGGGTGGAGGAGGGAAGGGGGATGGAGGTGGTGGTGTCGCCTGCGTCATCCATGCATTCAGGAGCGCCTCTTCATTCCGGCGCTGTCGCGGTCTAGCTCCTGGTATTCATAGATCTTGCGGTCTAGCTCCTGGTATTCATAAGTCTAATGCAAGAGTTGATGATTATTGACCGTTTTCTCTCCTAGATGTTCGTCTATCCAGCCTACTTGCAACAGTTTCGACTCTACCTTCTCCGTCGCGACAAAAAAGCTCGCGAAATCCAGATCTTATCTCCTGCAATACATCTTCCCTAGTCGTCGGGTCGCTGCGCTAATTTTGGTCGGTTCTCCAGCCGCTGATGTCAGTGAGCTCGGGTTCGACATGCTAGGACGTACTTTTTTCAACTCTTCTGAATCAAGCTTATCGCTGCCGCATCTGTCGCTCTGCGTTTCTCTTTGTCGTCCTGCCACTTGTCCCCCGTAATGGATCGCCAGCGTGCGCCTCCAGATGTGAGATTCCTGTGTTTGATCTGTCCCTAGGCCTGTGCCTCGCCTGGTTAGGGGGCCACATGCGAACCCTACCCATCCCCCCACGATTTTTGAGTGGATAAGCTCCAAGACCTTCCTAAGACCCACTCGTTCCATCTGAGCAGCTCCTGCTTCGGAACAGCCTCGGCCTGTACCGCCCTCACGAGGCCTCCCGCCCTGCTCGCGACCTCTCCCTTCACTCGTGGGCTTCAAGCTCTTCCGCCGCTGCACGCCCCTGCTCGAATCCCAGGCGCAGCCATTTCCGCGCTCGGGCTCCTTCCTCGGCCGCTGCCGACGTCGGAATTCTCTGGTTCTTTCGCCGATTCTCGCTGCGCTTGCTCTGCGGCCTGCTGGCCCTCGTCTTCGAGATCCTCGGGGCGTCCTCGGGGCGGCCTTCGCGCTGGCCCCCCTGGCTGCCCCTCGAGTTCCTTGATCCTCCTCTCCCGCGGGCGCCTCATCGCTTTCATCAGCATCTCCATCTTCGGCCCCTCCTGTCGGCCTCCTTCGAGGCGATCCGTCACCGCGTCCTTCTTCGTTTGAGCGCACTCCTGCAGCTTCGCGTCCAGCGCCAGTTGTAATGGCGCCTATCTTAGTGCGTCTGCTCGGGTCGGGCCCAATCCTCCTTCTCCTCATCCTCGGCCCCCCCCTCCTCCTTCTCCTCTTCCTCCTCCTTCTTCTCATCCTCCTCCTCCTGTGCCTCCTCCTCCTCCTCCTGTGCCTGTGCCTCCTCCTCCTCCTCCTTCTCTTCCTTCTCTTCCTTCTCCTCCTCCTTCTCCCCCTTTCCCCTCCTCCTCGTCCTCCTCCTCCTCCTCCTCATCCTCCTCCTCCTCCCCTCGCCTCCTCCTCCGTCCTCGTCCTGATCCTCCTCCTCCTCCTCCTCCTCTCCTCCTCCTCCTCCTCCTCCTCCTCCTCCTCCACCTCCCCTCCCTCTCCTCCTCTTCCTCCTCCCTGCCCTCCTCCCCTCCTCCTCCTCCTCCTCCTCCTCCTCCTCCTCCTCCTCCTCCTCCTCCTCCTCCTCCCTCCTCCTCCTCCTCCCCTCCCCCTCCCTCCACCTCCCCCTCCTCCTCCTGCTGCTCGCTCCTCCTCCTCCTTCCTCCTTCTTCCTCCCTTCTCCTTCCCCGCCTCCGCCTCCCCCGCGTCCTCCTCTGCTCCTCTTCCTTCTCCTCCTCCTCCTGCTCCTCCTCCTCCTCCTCCTCCTCCTCCTCCTCCTCCTCCTCCTCCCCCTCCTCCACCACCTCCTCCCGGCGTCCCCCCGAGTCTCTGGCGCGCTCTCGGGGGTGCTGCGCGGGGTGGGGGCGGAGAGGCCCCGAGCGGCTCCCGCGAGCCCCAGACATCCGACGGCGGCGTGTTTTTTTCCACAGCGAGGCTCCACGACGACGTGATTTTTTCCGCGTCCGACGACGGCGTTATTTTTCCGCTGCTTGGAAACCGGCTCTTCATCCCGAGACGTTTTGTTGACGGTCTGGGGGCCCACAAGCGCCCCCGAAGGCCAGAAATTGTCAAGCATCTTACGTCGCGATTGCATCACGACGCAAGGATGTCACGGGTACCCCGGAGCAGGTCAACGACCAGCGCGAGCACTGTCACGCTGAGCTCGACCACACCCACCAGGACAGCGGCGTCCCTTTCTCAGAGCGTCTATCCAGGCTGCCCATTCTCCTCCCCGTGACCATCCGCCTGCCCGTCCGGTCCGTATGTCTGCCTGTTGCTTGCCCGCCTGACTGTCTGTCTGTCTGTCTGTCTGTCTGTCCACCTGTCTCAGTCAGTCTGTCTGTCTTTAAGGACTGGAGTTTGCGCGATTCGCCGTTCGTCGCCCCTTCTCTGCCTGATTCGGTTCCTCCTCCCTCCGCGGTCCTCCCTGCTCCCCTCCTTCCCTGTGCTTCTGGCTCATTCCTCCTCCGCCATCCCTCGCCCCTTCCCTTGTCCCCCGTCTGTCTCTCCAGAGGATGAAGGTTAGATGGAACGGGCGAGGGATGAGGAGGAGGAGGAGGAGGAGGAGGAGGATGAGGAGGAGGAGGATGGTGAGGAGGTCGAGGATGGGGGACCAGAGGGGATGGCCTGATAGGAGGGGTCGAGTGTTGACCGCACCCCTTCTTTACACAAGAGCTCCACGCTGAGATCCATCCTAGTGTGGCTAAAAGAACTGATAACGACGTTCGTTTTGTTCTCAAGTTTGTTAACTGGCTGCCGCTATCCTTCCCCTGTACCAATGTCGCCCCAAGCGTGAACAAGCCTCTTGCGAGGGCGAGGTCTGCGCGGTCCCCCGCAGGCTGGTGTGAGTGGACGGTGGGGCCCCTCGGCACCCACAGCAAACATTGTTTGGCCGCTGCTCAGGTCGGCACTTCATAGCGAGCCTTCGTTTGCCCTGGAGCCCCGAGTTTTGTTTCCTCTCTCCTCGTACGGCCCCAGGGACTCCTGTTGGTGGGAGTCGCTTCCCACGAAATCCATCCGAGGGTTCCCCGTGGCGGGTGAAAGAAGTCCAGCTTCAGTTTCTGTGTGTGGTCGTTGTGGTTGCTGGGCCCAGCGAAGCGTTAGGAACTTCGCCATGCCTTGCAGTACCCTGTCCAAGAAAGGCATTGAGGTTCTTCGTAAGTGTAGCAGCGGTCTAGGGTCCAATAATAGTGTCATGCAAGTGACTGATTCTACAGACCATGGCAAGTTCCCAAGCCTAAGTGCCAGACTGTTACCACAATCGTTGCATCCTTGGCCTTATCCAAGCTCCCGCCTGTTCCCTTGTTGGGCAGCGTGTGGCAGCTCTATGGGATCGCATTCGGGCTTGTGAAGCCCAGGCCGACAAGGCGTAAGCCAATGGTGGTGCCCCGTCGCGACCCTGGCCGGCTCCT
Organism: Prorocentrum cordatum; assembly: GCA_963575745.1. NCBI lineage: Eukaryota > Dinophyceae > Prorocentrales > Prorocentraceae > Prorocentrum > Prorocentrum cordatum. The sequence continues at coordinate 12,083 of CAUYUJ010007189.1, read as the reverse complement.
CATTCCCGCCATGGTGACAAATCCTTCTGAGGGTCACCACACAGCCGTTTTTTCACTTGCGAGTCTGTTCCCACAGGGGTTCTCCTAACTGAATCTTTCTCCTCCTGCTTATGCGCTTGTTCATCCACCACCGACCTCCTTCTCCTCATCCTCCTCCTCCTCGTCGTCCCCCTCCTCCTCCTCCTCCTCCTCCTCGTCCTCCTCCTCCTCGTCTACCTCCCCCCTCTGATCGCGCGTCACACGATATAATCATTTTGGGGAGCCGGGTCCGCTGGGACACCCGTCGGCGGACAGGAGTATCAGGGCAATCGGGCGTCATCGTTATGAGTGGTAGGATTCCAGATATGGCGCGAGCGCGGCCAACGTGCTTCTCCTCTCTCCTCTCTCCGTTTCCTTCGCTTTCCTCCGTTCTTCTCAGTGTTTTTTGTATTCTAACTATTATCGATATGTTTCTTCTTTGTGTTATCATGATTATTCTTATTCCTCCTCCTGTTCCTCCTCTCCCTCTCATCTCCCCCCTTCGTCCGCCACCAGCTCCGCCTCGCTGACCGAGACCACCCTCAGCTCCACCACGCTGACCGACGGCCCCAACCACACGGAGACCAACACGTCGTCGTCGAGCTCGACGTCGGCGACGCGGACGGCCACGAGCTCCACCGCCACGTTGGCCGCGGGCTCGGCCACAGCCCCCCCCTGGGCCCCTGGCCCCCGGGGCCCGCGTCCGCTCCCCTCTCCTTCCGCAGGACGCCATCGCCCGCGAAGTTGTCCAGACCTCTGAGGGCCGACGCATGGAACAAGTCTGAGCGCCGGATGTCTGGGGCTCTCGCGCCGTTTCGCGACGGCCAGACTGCGTACGGAAAGAATGGGTAGGAAGAACGATGGCTGTTCCTGTCCAGTTCTGAGCAGGAGTCGCTGTCGGTGTCGCCGCGGCTGTTGTCCATCTGATGCCAACGGTCGCCTGCCCAGCAGCGCTTGCTGTCGGAGTCGGACAGAACTTGGTGTTTGGGGATTGCTTGTCCTTATTCCATACTCTTCCTGGGCGCGCCAATCATTGACCAGCTCTTCGGCGCGTCCGACTTCTCATTTTTTTTCGTCCTCTTGATTTTTGTCATTCCGCCGTTGGTTGGGCTCCGGGCGGCCTCTTCGTCGCCACGGCTGGAGCCGCCTCGGAGTCCCGGTCGGAACGCAACCCGGAGAAGGTCCCGTGGGTCGCCTTTGAACCCCGGTGCCCTGAGATCCTCGCGCCGTGAGGCACTCGCGGCGGGCGGCTTGGGGCAATTGTCGGCCTCTGGAGGCCCTCATTGCGGCCCCGGGGCCGTCAACAGAACTGCTCAGGATGAATCAAGCCAGTCCCCTGGAAGAAGTCCGGTTCGTATGGGAGCCACGCTATGACAGCATCACGACGTCGGATGTCTGGGGCCCCCGACCGAGGTGGAGGGGGGGGAGGAGGAAGAGGAGGAGGAGGAGGAGGAGGCGAAGCAGAAGGTGGAGGAGGATCATGATGAGGAGCAGCAGGCGTAGCAGGAGGTAGCAGCAGCAGCAGGAGGAGGAGGAGGAGGCGGAAGAGAAGGAGGCGGAAGAGGAGAAGGACGAGGAGGAGGAGGACCAGGAGGAGGAGGAGGAGGAGGAGGAGGAGGAGGAGGAGGAGGAGGAGGAGGAGGAGGACGCAGAGGAGGGCGCAGGGCCGCCGCGCGCACCGAACGTGTGCTCGAGCATCCGCGCAGGCGCATGCACGCGGGCGCACTCGCCCACGAATTGCGCACGCTGCGTTGTCAGTGGCGACGCGGGGCCAGCGCGGAAGAGCTACCTGCGCGCCTGGACAGATGGGAAATTATGGAGTGATCAGGGGGTGGCGAATTGGATGGTCGTTGGCCTTCGGGGGGGCCCCTCGTCGCCACGGTTGGACGCAGCTCGGAAAACCGGTGCGTCTGGACCCCAGGAGGAGTTTGGGGACCGATTTGGAGCTGCCGCTGTCGCAACTCGAATTGCGCCGATAACTGCGCACCTGTGCAGATGGGAAGCTATGCAGAGCGGCAGCGGTGAGAAGGCGAAGGGGGGAGCCGCGCTCGGAGCTCGGCAGCCTCAGGCTCCTAGAGGATACATGCGAACGAGTGCGCACACACTCGCGCAAGAGGCCTCCTCCAATTCTGCGACCACTTGCGAACCCTGCCTTCCAGGGCCCATCTCGATCCGATCGGTCCGGTCCGATGTCGTTTCCTGCCAGCCTGATCCGATTCGATTGCGAAATTCCGACGATCCGATGCGGCCCAATGCTGACAGAGCGTAGTTGTGTGATTGGGCGAGCTGATCCGATTCGGTTCCGTCTCCGTGCCGATGCGGCCCGATCCGACGCACGTTCTGATCCGATTCGACTTCGCGGTTCGATGCTGCGTTATCCTGCCCTTGCGATTCCAGCCGCCGTTGGGGTATCGGACACACCTGTTGGGGTCAATGTGGTTGCGCACAGGATTCGACTTCCGAACCCCAGCCGGCGTTTCAGAAGCCCGAAGTTGCAGGCGCCAGGCTCGCACGCGGGCGCATACCAATGCAGTCACAGGGGGGCGCTTTGGAACCGGGCCTTTCTCCTTTCTGATCTCGCCCTTTTGCACGGTAGGCAAACATGAGGCGGGGCCTGTTGCGTTATCCCCCTCACCCTCCTCCTCCTCCTTCTCCTCCTCCTCCTCCTCCTCCTCCTCCTCCTCCTCCTCCTCCTCCTCCCCCTCGCCCTCCCGACGGCAAACTCAGGCACGCACCATGGGTTTCGCTCGTCTTTCCTCGCCCCCTGGAGGGGGAGGTCTGGCACGCTCCGTCGCCCCTGGGGGCGAGGAGGCTGTCCGACTGCCTCGCGCCCTCTGTGGGTCGGCGGTTCTGCGGGGCCGAGGTCAGTACGACCGTGACCAGCCAGACCGCCACCACGACCACGGCTTCCTCGGCCACGTCTCTGACAGAGAGTGCCGTCCTTAGGTGTCGCTCTAATCTTTGTGTGCAGGGTTTGACCCCCACCCCGCCTTTCACTCCTCCTCCTCCTCCTCCTCCTCCTCCTCCTCCTCCTCTTGCACCTCCTCCCCCTCCTCCTGCACCTCCTCCACCGCATCCTCCTCCTCCTCCTCCTCCTCCTCCTCCTGCTCCTCCCTGCCTTGCTCCATGGAGGGAGGGGAGAGGGAGAGGAGGGGGAGGAGGAGGAGGATGAGGAGGATGAGGATGAGGAGGAGGACGACGGGGGGGATGGGGGAGCAGCAGGCAGGAGGGAGCGCGAGTAGGAAGAGGAGGAAGATGATGAGGAGGAGGAGACGGAGGAGGAGGATGAGAAGAAGGAGTAGGAAAGGGCGAACCATGATGAGGAGTACTGTCAGAAGGAGGGTGATGATGATGCTGCTGCTGATGATGATGAGGATGATGATGCTGATGCTGATGCTCATGATGCTGATGCTGATGCTGCTGATGATTATGGTGACAGTGATGATAGTGATGATGATGCTGCTGATGATGATGATGATGGCGATGATGGTGATGATGCTGATGATGCTGATGGAGATGATGATGATGCTGCTGATGATGATGCTCATGATGATGATGATGATGATGTTGTTGATGACGGTGGTGATGATGCTGCTGATGATGATGATGTTGATGACGGTGGTGATGATGCTGCTTATACTGATGATGCAGATGATGTTGATGCTGATGCTCATGATGCTGATGATGATGCTGACGTCGATGATGATGAAACTGATGATGCTGATGATGCAGATGATGATAATGCTGGTGGTGATGATGCTGATGATGATGAGGGTGATAATGTTTCAACAGCTGCTGAGGATGGTGATGCTGCAACTGATGTCGATTATGCTGCTGCTGATGATATGGTGATGATGCTGCTGCTGTTGCTGATGATGATGCTGATGCTGATGCTGATGCTGATGATGCTGCTGCTGATGATGATGTTGCTGATGAGGATGAGCATGATGAGGACGAGCATGATGAGGACGAGGAGAAGGAGGAGGATGAGAATGAGGATGAGGATGCGGAAGATGATGATGCTGATGATGATTGTGATGATGATGATGATAATGATGAGAATGATGGGGATGATGGGGATGCTGAGGATGATGATGCTGATGGATGCTGATGCTGATGCTGATGCTGCTGCTGATGATGCTGCTGCTGATGATGATGCTGCTGATGAGGATGAGCATGATGAGGATGAGGATGAGGATGAGGATGAGGAGATGGAGGAGGATGAGGATGAGGATGGGGATGCGGATGATGATGCATGCTGCTGATGATGATGTGATGATGATGTTCATGATGATGATGATGATGGGGAAGATGAGGATCATGATGCTGATGCTGCTGCTGCGGCTGATGAAGAGATGCTGATGAGCGATGATGATGATGATGATGATGATGATGATGAATGATGATGATATGATTAGTTGATGATGAGGATGATGGGAGGGAGGAGGAGGAGGAGAGGAGGAGAAGAGTGAGAGGAGGAAGAGGAGGATATGATGATGCTGCTGCTGATGATCATGCTTCGCTTTTATCTTAGCGTTCTTGCTTCGGCTTGCCCTGGGAGCTCTGCCGGGAGTCCTCGCGCGACGTATAACGGGTTTTTGCGGTTGGCACCTTGGGGACCAAGGTGCCCCGGGGCGAAGCGAAATCCAGCCGCACCATAAGCGCGCCGACATCGGGGTTTCCCATCCCGCTGCAACTGTTTATGATGTCTCGTTCGTTGCCGCACGGCGTGCGCGCAGTGGCCGCCAGGGCACGGGCATTCTCGTTTGAACACCAGACATGAACGGTAGCCTATTGATGATGGTGGTGGTGATGATGATGAGGAGGAGGAGGAGGAAGAGGAGGAGGAGGAGGAGGATGAGGAGGAGGAGGTAAGAGGAGGAGGACGAGGAGGAGGAGGAGGCGGAGGAGGAGGAGGAAGAGGAGGCGGAGGGGGAAGAGGAGGAGGAGGAGGAGGAGGAGGAGGAGGAGGAGGAGGAGGAGGAGGATGTGGAGCGGCCCACTTGCCCGCGAGGGGACTGGCAAACGAGACCGACGGGTGCCGCGTGGACCTGGGAGCGGCGGACTATGCGGAGGCGCGCTGCGCGGAAACGGCGGGGCAAGCGGCGGAGCTCGTCGCCAAGCTGGCGGCCGTCCAAGCCGCGGCCTCCCTGCACCTGCTGGCGGCGCAGACAGATGGGCTTCTGCTGCGCCACGGCGGGACCAGGAAACTCACGCACCTTCTCCGGACGAGCCCACCGGCGGCCCCGGAGGCCGCGGCCGCGGCCTACGGCGAGGCCCTGCTGGCGGCCTACGAGGAGCACGCAGAGCTGGACCCGCTGACAGAGCCGCAGCGGGCGCAGTGCCAGCTGCCCTTGCGAACTGGCGGGCGCGGCCTGCGCAGCCAACGGCAGCTGGCGCCGGCGGCCTTGGCCATTTCCTGGGCGCAGAACCTGAGCGGCGTCCGGGAGCGCGCTATCCTCGCCTGCCTGGGGAGCCTGGACGCTTGCGGGCTCCCGCTCGCCGGCGCCTGCCGCGACGCGTTGGCCAGGCTGGCGCAACTGGCGCCGCCGCCGGCTTGCCCCAGCGCGGAGCTGGCGGAGCTGCCCACCTGGCCAGAGTTGGCCGAGACGCCTACCCGAAAGCTCCAGAAAACCCTCGCTGCAAGGATAGGCAACAAAACTTCCTTGCTGAGAGCCCAGCGCTCCTGCGATCCTGCGGGGGGCCGCACGGTTCCGGGTGGCAGACCGCTGCGCTCGGGCAGGCCCGCGAGCGGCTGGAAGACGCAGGCTACAGGGGCACTGTCCGTTGCCTCCTGGGGCAGGACGCCGTGCCGCCAGGGGCCACCTGCTGCAACCGCGCCCGCGCGGGCGAGCGCGCCGGCCAGCGCTGTGGCGAGGCGCTCTGCAGCAGTGCCCGCCGCGCCTGGCGCTGCCCGCGCGTCGGAGGCCGCAGGGACCTGGAATGCGCTTGGCAGCACATCCACACGGAATGTGGCCACCGCGCCGTGTGCCAGGTCCGCGTCCCAGTTTGGGATCGCTGGGCATGGCGCCGCGCCGGATGCAACGCGCGCGGGACCGGCGCGGCTGGCTGCCGCTTGCGGCACTTGCTGCGGCGGCGTGGCTGCCGAGCGCGAGGAGGTCATTTTGGACCTCGAAGTGCAGCGGCCTGGCCACCCGGGTGCCTTCTTCAATGGCACTGTTAGGTAAAATCGTACTGGGTGGCTTCGCCGCGCTGCGAGCCGCCGCCGGCCAGGACGGCTCCTTGTCAGCCGCTTCCGAGGCGGCGCCCTGGCGGATGGTGCCCCTGGCGTTGGAGACCGCTGGTAGGCATGGCCATGCATGCATGCGGCCGTCCAGCACCTGCGCAGACTTGCTCGGGACCAGGCGGCGCTGCTGGCAGATGGGGGCGAGGTCGAAGCGGAGGCCCTGGCTGGCCAGCTGGTGGCCCAGTGGGGCTGGGAGCTTAGCGCGATTCTCCACCGGGCCGCAGCGCGACAATTGCGGACGACCCTGGGGGCGGACCAAGCCGGACGCGCGGCCGCGCTGCGGGCCGCCGAGGCGGCCTAGCTGGGCCGAAGCGCAAGGGCGCCTGGCGGGCCTCGTAGTGTTCGTCAACTGATTCGCCGTGTCGTTAAGTGAGTACAGAGTCGGCGGCGCGCGGCCGCTCGGTAGAACGTGTCGGCGCTTGCACGAGGAGGAGGAGGAGGAGGAGGAGGAAGAGGAGGAGGAGGAGGAGGAAGAGGAGGAGGAGGAAAAGGAGGAAGAGGAGGAAATGTCCTTACTCCTCCTCTTCCTCCTCTTCCTCAGAGGCCCACTTCTAACTCCTCTCCCTCCTCTTCCTCCCCCTCTTCCTCCCTCCTCCTGTCCGTGCTCCCCGCCATGCTTCGCCCTTTCCTCCTCTTCCTCGCTTTCTTTCTTCTCTTCTGCACCTTCATACTCCCCTCCTCCTCTTCCCCCTTCCCACCTTCTCCTTGCCCCTCTTCACGGGGCATGGCAGGGAGGGGGCGGGGAGGGGGAGTGAACGGTGGGGTGGTGGTGGTGGTGGAGGTGGTGGTCGTGGTGATAGTGGGAATGAGGATGGAACCGTTAGAGAGGGGTATGCAGAGGAACGGTGGAGTCGTTCGTGCTTCGCTATTTTTCTTATTATCCGGCTTGTCTTAAGAAAGTGTCGACGGCCCGCAGATTATTGCGGTTTGTTTCCTCATCGTTTCCTGGTTCCGTTTTTCTATGCGGAATCCCAGTGTACGTTTTCCAAAAAAAAGGGGGACACGTTTGCAAATCTTCCGCACAAGGAGCGCACGCGCACCCCCCCCTAGAAGAGGAGGAGGGGCAACAATAATCGCAGGATGAGGAAAACGAAGTGGAGGAGGACGGGGAAACACACACTGAGAAGGAGGGGGGAACGAACATGAGGAGGGAGAGGAGGATGTTGACCAATGTGGGCCATCCTTCGCAACAGAAGAAGATGAGGAGCAGGAAGGATAATCATCAGGATGAGGATGGTGGTGCTGATGATGATGGTGATGGTGATGATGAGGAGGGGGATGATGAGGAGAAGGAGGGTGAAGAGGCAAAACCGCACTGAAGCCACATTTTTCAAATCTGGGGTTTTCCTTATAAACTTTACCCGAGAGAGTGGTCCTCGGGAATCTCACGGCAGGATTTTATCGATGATGACGAAGGGGGAGGGTGAGGACCATGTTCGGCCCAGAACACATCAAAGATGCTGCACTACTGCGCCCTCTTCATCAGTTCTCCCCTCTACTCAAGAGTGACATGTTTCTGGAATTGATGTGGCATCTACTTTTTCCCTACCTAGGCTCTGCCTAGAAGGGTTCTTACTCTCTGGGCTGAAAGGGGCTGGGCAGTGGAAAGCGCCCCGGGCGGTTCCCCCAGTATCCGCCCCGCGGTTCCCCCAGTTACGTCCCCTTAGCTTAGCGTTGCTTATCTCATCTTAGCTTAGCTTATTTCATCTTAGCTTAGCTTAGCTTCATCTTAGCTCAGGTTTAGCTTAGCTTAGCTTACCTTCATCTTAGCTTCGCTGAGCTTTAGCATAGCAGAGCACAGCATAACATATCATAACGTAGCATCGCATAGCGCAGCACATCATATCATAGCATAGCCCAGCATAGCATAGTACAGCGCAGCGTAGCACATCATAGCATAGCATAGCGCAGCGCAGCACAACACAGCATAGCACAGCGCAGCATAGCATAGCATACCATAGCCAAGCATAGCATAGCACAGCATAGCGCAGCATAGCATAGCATATCACAGCATAGCATAGCATAGCGTAGCGCAGCTTAGCATAGCACAGCATAGCATAGCATAACTTAGCATAACTCATCGCAGCATGACATAGCATAGCTTAGCATATCATATCATCGCATAGCATAACATAGCATAGCATAGCATAGCATAGCATAGCATAGCATAGCATAGCATAGCACAGCACAGCACAGCATAGCGCAGCATATCATGGCATAGCATGACATAGCATAGCATTGCAACTACTGCTGCTTTCCTAGGGGCTCGAACTTCTAGGTAGGGTCGCACTGGGGCAATTTTTTTGAAATCTGGAAAATGGTGCGACGTGGGCAAGTGATGTGACAATCCCCCCTGCCTTTCATTTGTACTGGTTATGGTACAACGCACTCGAGCGGGAACAACAACTAGATGGATATCATCCAGAAGCGAACCGGCGCACCGGCGCGAAGTGCAGCGCCTGCCCTGCCCTGCCCTCGCCGTCAGCCCCTGCAGGCATTCCTTCGCGCTGCGGGCAGCACCTTCTTGGCGCCTCCGGCGCCGCCCCTGGCGCGCTCCGCGCGCCAGGGAAGGGTGGTCCAGCGCGGATCCGAGAAATCCGCGCGGACCTCCGAGTTTTTATGTTTATGTCACTTTTTGTTCCCCTATTGAAGGGGGTGTCCATCGAGAGCCCCGCTTCGAGAATGGACCGCCCGCCTTCGTGTGGCCGCTGCATACTGCTGCACGTCGGGTCGTAGGCTTGGGGGTCGAGCGAAAGCTTCATTTTGGAACAGAACCGCCCTCCATCCTTGTGGTTGCTGGCAACGTTTGAGACGAAGTTGGGCGGCTCTGATGCGAGAGCCACATCTTGACAACGACACGCCCTTCACCGTTGTAACTGTCGGAGAATGGAATGGGTTTGGGACCATCTGTAGTGAGGAAATCACCATCGGAAAGTCCCAGACTGCCCTGCTGAGTCGTCTACAAGCGCGACGAGGCAGGAGTTATTCATGAGGATGAGGGATGGAGGATGAGGATAATGAGGATGAGGAGGGTGATGAGGACGAGGATGAGGACGAGCAGGTTGGCAAGGATGAGGACAACGAGGAAAGAGTAGGAGGAGCAGGAGAAGGAGGAGGAGGGGGGGAGGGAGAAGGCATCCGCAGTCGTCCTCCCCTTCCTCCTTGTGCTCTTCCTTTTCCTCCCTCCCGCCCTCGTGCATTATCTTGTCATTATTATTATTTTTCTTATTTCCTTCTTTTTTTCCGTCATGTTCTTCCTCCTCCTCCCTCCTCTCTGCTTTCTCTCCATCCTCATCACCCTCCTCGCGCCGTCCTCCTCTTCCTCCCTCTCATCGTCGTCGCCATGTGTAGTGGAGAAGAGGGATCATGAGGCGGTGGTGGTGCGGCAGGAGGACGACGACGGGGGCAGTGGGTAGCGGGCCAGACCGTGATAGGGGAGACACAGGCACGGTGTGCCAGAGCGATGCCATGTTCGACGTGGAGGCGGGTGTCTTCGGGGTGGCCGGTCCGACGGCGCTCTTGGTGGAGCAGGAGGACCTTTCTTCCCCGTTCCTCCTCACCCCCACCCAGAGATCCGACGCTCCAAAAATGTTGGACGCGGCGGGATTTGGGCAGCTTTCGGTCTTCGGAGGCCCTCGCGGGGCCTCGGGAGCGTCAGAAACCTACTCGGGACGAAAAACGGGCCCCGGGGAAGTGGTCCAGACCTCCGTGGCCCACGCATCGAAACAATTGGAGCGGCCTGACATCTGGGCAGGAGCGTGGCCAACTCTGGCTGCTGACCTCTGCGTTTCACCCTCTTCTTCTCGGGCCTGCCTCCTCTGGAGGCAGGCCACTCCAGCACCCAGCATCCCTTCTCTCCGCTTCCCTCTCGCCCTCTCCTGGCCCCCTCCCCGCTCCGTCCACTCCGCCCCCCCCCCCCCTCTCCCCTCCTCCCTTCGCTCCTCCCCCCCTCCTCCCCTCCAGCCCCCCTCCGCCTCTGCACCCCCTCTCGCTCGGCGTGCTGCTGCCTCCTCTCCCCCGACCGCGCGCTCGCGCCCCAGCTCCGCCCCGCCCCTCGCGCCGCGCGCGCGCTCTCGAGGGGCGACCTCCCGTGCGGCGCGCCCCCCCCCCTCCCGGCCCCCCCCCCCTCGGGAGCGGAAAAGAGGGGGGTGATGACTAGGGGGGGGTGGATATCATGGCGGGGGCCACGATATCTCCCCAGATCTCATGGCGCCCCTTCTTTATCATTACGTTCCCTGGCCCCACCCCGCTGCGCGCACATGCCGCCCCCGTCCATGATTCGCACCCCCCTCCTGGGCACCCCCACTCCTGCCGCATCCCGACCCCCCCGGCGGCGCCCCTCGCCCGCCGGGGCCCTCGCCACCACTGCCCCCTGGGCCTCCCGGGGGGCCTAGGGCCGAGGCCCCCCTGGGGGCCGCCCCCCCCCCCGCCCCTGGGCGTGCGCCGCTCCCCTTCGCCGCCGCCCGGCCGCCCACCCCCTCGGGGGGGGGGGGGGGCGCTCGCGGAGGCCCTGGGGCGGGGAGTCCGGGGCTCCCAGGCCTCCCAGACTTAGGGCCACGCGCGAACCCTGAGGGGAGGGAGGGGAGGGAGGGGAGGGAGGGGAGGGAGGGGAGGGAGGGGAGGGAGTCCCCGATTTCCGAGGGGGAGGGTGGGGGTGGGGTTCGCGTGTGGGGCCCCCTGCAGGCGGTGCTGGAGCAGATGGGGTCGGGGTCGGAGGACCGCGCCGAATCGCTGGTGCACCGCCGATGCGGCTCGACGTGGGGCCCGGTTTGCTTCACGTCGACGTCGCCGATGCATCGCCCACGTCGCCGATGCATTCGCCGATGCATCGGCGATGCATCGGCGATGCGGTGCAGTCCTCCGACCGCATCTGCTCGGACCCCACCTGGGAGGCCTCGAAGATCGGGGGGCAGCGAGTCATGAGCCGAGGGCTGGCACCCACGCGTGTGCCGACCCCAGATTTCTCGGAGTGGGATCTTCCGCGGGGGGGAGGGGGGGGGGCCGTGGGCGTGCTGCCAGACGGGGGATCCCCGCTCGAACGGGAGCCCTCCTCGGGGTCCGCCGACTCGCACCCAGACCTGTAGCGCCGTCGTCGCCTTGCCCTTCCCAATGCCTCCCCCCTGCAGTGGAGGCCCGTGCCAAGAAGCGCCCTGCTTGCCTCCAGGGTGCCCTGGGGCTCTTCGGTTTCGGTGGCTTGCAGCGGAGAGCGTGATGTCCCCACGCCGAAGCACGATGGGCAGCCCAGGGTTCCAGGGTTGGGTTTCTTGCGGACGGTTTCTTAGGGTCGAGCTCTTACTGCTGGGTTTGGGCGCGTGCTGCTCGCTTGTCAGCGGTGGGGCCATGGCGCCCGACTGAGGACCGCTTCGGGCTCGGGAGGGGCTCTGGCCTTCGGGCCGGTCCTTTTGGATGCAGGTCGGGGGACGTGTTCGGTGCGAGGCTCGCCGTGGCCAGAGGAGCTCTGCAGTGCTTTCCTTGTCCAGCACTTCGTGGGCCATGGGAGCGACAGGGCCGTTTTTTGGGGCTGCTTATCTTCTGCTTTGACAATTTTCGTTACTTTTTGTGACCGACTTTTTGGACTGCCTTTTTGGACAGTTTTGTGACAGCTTGCTTCTTCTTTTTTGACGGACTTTTTTGACAGTTTTTGTTGCTGGTTCCGGTGCTGTTTTTTTTCCGGTTCCCTCGCCTTCTTTTGCCGGTTCTGGTTCCTGCTCCAATTCCGGTGCCGTTTTTTCGCCGTTTCCGTTTTTTTCCCGGAAAGGGCGTGGGCCCAGGGTTCTCTTTTAGTTTGTAAACTTAATCCCCCGGTGCCTGCTTGAAG